>JAEIIL010008597.1:0-11329 GCA_018905715.1 Drosophila lini | reverse complement strand
CTACCTTCTATATCTTATTTCTCCCTCCAAAAACCCCTTAATCCTCCTCCGCAATGTGTGTGTCCTGCGAGCCTGTGGTTTTAGCCTCGACTCAGGGGATTTCACAAATCAATTAGTTTTGTCGCGGCTGTCAAAATTATGCACACCACCGCCAAGTCAGGAAAAGTCAGGGAGTCGGCGAAAAACCTTTCATCTTTCGCAAAAAAATAAGAAAATCTACACAAATTTCCAACTCAATTAGAGAGAGAGGGAGGGAAAAAAGAGGGGGAAGAGGAAGCCGCAAAAAGAAAATCGAGGCGTTCAAATCTTCATTTATCCCATCGCTTAGAAAAGAAAGAAAAGAAAGAAGAAAAGAATAGTAACTGAACCTGCTGCTGCCTGGCCTGGCCTTAACGCCTACTTTTTCTACTTTTTTAATGTTTACTTTCAACTTTGCCGACTTTTCGGAGAGTGCATCATTATGATCATCGGCAAATTGGAGAACTACTGCGTGTAAAGTGCGCTGCCTACTTTTTTTCAACTCCATTGTTTTCTGCCTTCTTTTTAAGCAAAAAAAAAAGAAACGTAGAAAAAATATGAGTAGGGGACGGCAGCAAATTAATAGACAGTCATTTGGAACATGTGTTTTGTTGCTTTGATTGTTTTGTCAAGTTGTCTAAGATATCAAACGCGTAAAGCCGACATTCCCCATTCCACCTACAAGACCATTTATCCCGAGATCCATCCAAAGATCTCTCCATCAAGCCGTCTGTAATAACCCACAGCGCTGACGTCTTCATTGTCTGCGCACTTGACTTTCGCCCAATTTACGTACATCGTTTGCTCTTCGTATATTTGTTCAATTGTTCTAACAAAAACATGCCATAAAAACATAAAACAAAAACTACTTGTACTTCCTTGTTATTGTAGTGTCCAGTCTCGGTCCGTTGCCAGTTGAAATTCCAATCGAAAAGTCGGCTACCAAGTACTTCTACTATATAGAGTCTTCGTAGACGCTTCCTTTGATCTTCAAGAATATATATGTATGTTTACTAGCCACATGAGTTGCATGTGTCGTTAGGAAAAGTCACTTGAAATTGTCAACATAGCAATGATCTATAGAGAAAAAAATTATTTAAAATTATAAGTAGTCCTTTTTCTGAGGGAAATTATTTATATATTAAATAATTAAGTATTATTCCGTCTTTAAAAACCACTAAAACATTTTTATAATATTTTTGCAACATATGTAAAATCTGTTTATTTTCCTTTCTTCTCAATAAACCTTTAAGAACCTTGCAAAATAATTTCTTCCTTGGAAAAGTCCCAAAAAATCTTCTAAAATCCAGTTCCTACTTACTTAACTCCCCCTCACAAGTCACCAAAACACAACTTAACTTTACCTTGAAACCCATCTTAAAAGTCCCCCTAAATTCCCTAAGATACAAATATTTATCTGGCTTGCATTTTTCCAAAATTTATTAATCTCGAAAGGATTGCCGGAGAGATCCACGTATTGATTTCGCCGAAGCGCGCCCAGAACTAATTCGAAAATCTTTCGCGAAACTAGAACAAATCCAGGATGGCTTGGAAGGGTTAACCCGTTAACCCCTTCGGATTACCTGAGCCGAGCCGTTCTGAGCTCCATTGAGCTGTCGAAGATCGGGTGCCGTAAGCCCAGGCAGAGGGATCGGGGAAGCGGGATCTGTGTGTCCCGTAATCCCCGGACCAGGCCACCAGAGAAACCCTTTGAACTAGTTTGGGCGGGATTAAGAGCAGCTCGGAGACAGGGAGAGATATAGAGAGCCTAGTTCTACGAATTCATTGTCAAATAATATAAGAATTAAAATTGTAAAACATATTTAAAACTAAATATAAATAAAATAAGCCTAGAACTTGACTAAATAATACTTCAAAAACGTTCTGGAATTTTTTCGAATATTATTAAATCGGTTTTGAGAAGGTTTTTAGGGAGGTTTTCTCAATGAAGAGTTTCTGAAAAAAATCAACTTAAATCAATATATATACAATTTATTCAAATTAAAATTTTAAAAAATTCAAACTGAGCTCCTGCAACATCCTTGAATACTCCACCAGAGCTCTCATCTTCATAATTCAAGTGATGGGCCACTTTTTCGATCAAAAGCTATTCAAAAATTACAAAATCCTCTATAAAACTAATAAACATCCTGATTAAATTGCAAACTCTCCCTGGAATCGGTGTGTGTTTTTGTTTTTATTAACCCGCTTGTTAGTGCAATTAATAGTCAAAACAGCGCCGCCGCTCGCGAAACAACCCCCAGCGAATGCCAGCGAGAGAGGCAACCCTGTTTGGATTGGATGTAATGGATATTTTGACGCCGAAGCAGCAAAGACTGCAAATAAACATCCACAAGTTCCAAAACAAAGCCACCGCTCACGCTCTCCCATAGCAAAAATATACACACACTCACACACAGGGGCTGTGTGGAAGGCGAGTGGAACAAAATGGTCAACAAAATGGAGGGCGGAGTCACAGCGCTCGTCTACCTACTTTCACCCTCTCTCTCCCTCCTTACCAGCCGGCAATCTACCTATCTCTCTTGTGGACCCTCGCCTTGTGGACTCCCTTCTCACTCTTTGTAGACTTTGTCCGAGAGCCCGGGGGTAGGACTATAAATAGCCCGGGCCGGTGCTGTAGAGAGTCAGTTCAGAGCTACTCTCCAACGCAAAGCATCTCAAGCGATCCCGAGTCGTGTGTGCCGCAGAATAATCTGAAAAATCAACCAAAGATACAGCAAGCCAGAACAATGGTGAAAAGTGAAATGGAATTCAAGAGCAACTTCTCCATCGATGCCATCTTGGCCAAGAAACCCCAAGTAAACCATCAGCAGCAGCCCGTTATGGGCATCAAGCAGGAGCCCAGTCATCATCATCTCCAGATGCACCATCAGCTGCCCCACCACCAGTACGTGCATCCCTACTCCAATTCGGATGGCGAGCTCTCTGCCTCGGAGGACTTTGACACTCCCAGCAGGACCAGCACGCCCATGAGCAGTGCCGCCGAGAGCCTGTCCTCCCAGAACAATGACAAACTAGACGTGGAGTTCGATGACGATCTGGAGGATCAGCTGGAGGAGGACCAGGAGAGCGCCGAAGAAGAGGGCAACCCCAGCAAGAAGCAAAAGATGAGCTCCTCCTCCTCTTCCGCCTCGGACAACAAGAAGCCGCCCTACAGCTACAACGCCCTCATCATGATGGCCATCCAGGACAGCCCCGAGCAGCGCTTGACCCTCAATGGGATCTACCAGTACCTCATCAACCGCTTCCCGTACTTCAAGGCCAACAAGCGCGGCTGGCAGAACTCCATCCGCCACAATCTCAGCCTCAACAAGTGCTTCACGAAGATCCCGCGCAGCTACGATGATCCCGGCAAGGGCAACTACTGGATCCTGGACCCCTCTGCCGAGGAGGTCTTCATTGGCGAGACCACCGGCAAGCTGAGGCGCAAGAATCCCGGCGCCAGTCGCACTCGCCTGGCCGCCTACCGTCAGGCCATCTTCTCGCCCATGGCAGGCAGTGGTTCCCCCTACGGAGCTCCCGCTCCCGGCTATGGTTATCCCGGAGTTCCCTTCGGTGGAGCTGCTGCCGCTGCCGCCGCCGCCGCTGCTGCTGCCGCTCTCTATCAGCGCATGAATCCCGCCGCCTATCAGGCTGCCTACCAGCAGATGCATCAGTACCAGGCTCCTCCTCAGCATCCCGCCGCCCAGCTGCAGGGCTATCCGCCGCATCTCAACTCCGCTGAACTCTTCCAGCGGATGCAGTTCTTCGGCAAGTTCCCCGCCAGCTAAATGCATATATATTGGGAAAAAAGGAAACCAAGCCTTTGGATCACCAACAAAAACAAAACCAACCAAGGGACCAGGCGGAGCAGCGTTGGATCCAGAGAGATCTAGCCTTAGGTTCTTCCAACCCGCCAGTGACGTCTAAATGCTGCAATTTAGCAAAATTCCCCAGCACTTTGCCTTCGGTTCGACCTGGAACGTCGATCGGAACTCTGGAAGAGAGCATCGAAATCTTAGGGATCTCGCCGAGATCCCAAAAGAGCGGACTTCTTGCGATCGAAGGCCTTTGTAGTTTGCCTTGTCAACACTTTTTTGTATATATTTCAAAATGAATTTTAAACAAAATATAAAATAAATAATAGAAAGAAATTTTTAAACAGTTTTCTTATTTTAAAAAAGTTTTACAAGAATTTTGAAGGGAATTTTGTGTTGGTTTTTAGTCGATTTGCTTTAAGCAACTTTAATAAATGTTATTTGCAGTTAGATTTTAAATATTATTTTCAACATAAAGCTATTTCCTGGTTATTTCTTCACCTTTATTTAGAGCTATTTTCCTTTCAAAACCCCTCTTTATTTCATTTTGAATTCCAGCTGCTGTCCAGCTAAATATTTACCCAGCTTCCTATCCATCCTGATGACTTAATTAGTTGTTTGGCTCTAGCAAGGCGGCAAACATGAAAATGATTCCCTAAAAAAAAAAAAAAAATGAAAAGGGAACAGCAGAAAAATGCCCAAGCCGGAGCGGATGAGGTTCGAAAATGAGCCATCACCCATTGACTTCTCATCCTTCGATTTGTTTGGCTCTTTACATGCCCAGTGACAACTCCAGCTGTGAGGCCCGGGGCACCGCAGGTACACTGCTACGATCCTGAGCGATCCGATATGATATCCCATAGCTGCTGGACCCGTACCCCCTGCTCCCACGTCCCTATGTCCGTCCCCAGCTAGGCCATTGTTTGTAGATCTTGGCCAGCGAGAGAGCGCACACTTCGGGTATCTCTCTGTAAATGTCTCTGGCAATTTTTCTTTAACTTTTGTTATACAATTTTTCAACTAATATGTGCGCTACACTGAGGGAAATTTGTGGGGAATTTTTTAAAAATATTTATATTAGTTATAACTTATTTAGAAAATTTTAATGTTATCTTGTAATCTTATTTCCCTTTTTAAGTTTTATTGTATTATGTTTGTTCCATTACTAATAATTTCTCTCCGTGTAAAACCCATGAACTCGCTTAGGCCTCAATTTGAAAGATGAGAACACGTTAGGGAAAATAGTATAAAGAAATAGTAAAAAGGGCACCGACTTTGGGCGTTGTTGTTCTAAAATTTCTCAAACTGTTTCCCCGGCTTCTCAGTGGATATCTCCATTATTTTGGATATTTCTACGGCATAGTCGTCGGCGGCTTCTGAGGGCCTTTGATCACTTGACATGTGTGTTTGCAGGAAAAGAAAATAGAGTTTGTGAGTGAGAAAAAGGGAGCATCCATCGACATCAACAAGTTTTTCCCCCTTTCCCATAACAAGACTCTCCTCGGCCATATCATAAATACTGCGCTTTCCTCGCTTTTGATTCCCCACCGAAAAGGCGATTTGTAAACGAAATGATAATTAATATCATCGTTACTAGATTAATCTCCTCCTCACTCTCTGTGGCTCTTTATCTCTAGCGATAGACGGACGATCGGTAGCAATTATCATATTTTGTGTTTGCCCATTTTTCTTCGATTCAATAATTGTAAATTATGGTGTGTGTGTGTGTGTGTGTGTGTGTGAGTAGTGTGTGAGTTGGTAAATCATGTTATTGAAGCGATTAGCTGGCAGTTTTATAAGGTGTCAGGTTTAGGGGGAACCTAAATGGATGAGGAGGTAGGGTTTTCGATGGGCTTAGAGTTATGCAATATAGTACGGATCTTATGTAAATTACCACTCTGGTTTGGAGTCGTCTCTGGATAATTTATAAGGTGGCTTTTGAGTTGGATAA
Source organism: Drosophila lini (assembly GCA_018905715.1). NCBI lineage: Eukaryota > Metazoa > Arthropoda > Insecta > Diptera > Drosophilidae > Drosophila > Drosophila lini. Next base: position 5,542 of record JAEIIL010008597.1, on the reverse strand, counting down.
TACCGGAACTTGTGTAGTTATAAAGATGGTTTATTTTTGTTTGGCTATATTCCTTCCTAAAGGATAAGTGAGTAAGTAAGTAAGATGAAGTTTTATGAAAGAGACACTCACTCACCTTTTCTTATAAATATAATATCCTTAAAAAATATTTTTCTTTATAAATATTTTCGCATTTTAATTAATTTTATATTTTTGGTTTAAATATCTATTTATTTTAATTTCAGATCGTTAAAAACTTCAAAAAAAAAAGTGGACTTAATGTGTTTTCTTGGGGGTAAGTTCAAAAATATTTATAAAATATATTTCTATCGGAGTTGTCTTTCTTTATGGTTCAAAGGATTAATATATATCCTATATATCCATATATCCTGCTCTTTTCACCATCGAATTATGAGAAACTAAACTATATAGACAATCTTGGATTCCCAAGTCTCTGTATGTACATATTTTTGGGGCTTATGCTCAGCTTAGGTCCAGGGCAAAGAGTTAAATCGGTTTTTGGCCCACACGCCCTAAGCCAACGCTTCAAATATTTTGCATTTAAAACTCAAAACTCAAACTGAAACTCGAACTGAGATCTCGGAGATGGAAAAACAATCCGCAGATCAGGCGGATTGCAACAATTTCCATTGGCGGGGCAGCATTGTTTTATTGGGTTGCCCTCGTCCCCGGCTTATGTAGGTTTTTGGTTATTTTTGTTATTGAAATAGATCGGATGAGCGCATTATATACTTAACACGTCGTCGTAGGCTTCGTAGTCGTATGTGCCCTGGATTCCGGATTGAATTCAGAAATCCACTTACCTAAGCCTAGTCCTAGTCCCTCCTAAGCTCTAAGTCGCTAAATCAGTCCGGGACTGCGGCTTCGGTGGGATTCCTTTAACTATATCACTTTAGAATTCAAGAATAGAAATGGGAATAGTGGAATAAAGAGAGTATAGCACGCGCACTCGGCTTGGGAAATGTCTTAACCAGTTTTCCTCTGGAGGTATACCGAGGTCTCCTTTTCTGTATATTGGCTTAAGTGCTCGACATGCAATTTACAAAGATAACAAGCGCAGGAGCAGGAACCTGGGATCTGCCTTACTTATCTTATTACCCGGGTTAAGTGCAGGGATTACACTGTCGAAAGAGCAACCTACCAGGATCGGATACTATATTGTGTGTATTTGTGTGCCTCAGGCAGATGCAGTAGCATCTTAGGGAGTCCGATCTCCTCCTGTGCCTGTACGTGTGCCGCTTGTTACACTTTCTGTGCAATTTAGGACTGCTCCTGGGTGCTCCTTGGCCTCTCTAATGGTTCAAACCCATCGGCTTAGTCTCTGCGAGTTTCTATTTCATAAATATTTTATACATATAATCGGTTAGCTGCTGCTCTGGCTTGGTTCGGTTTTGTTTTGTTTAAAGGCTTAAGGATCTTGGTTTTTTTTGGATATATAGCTCATCTCTCTCTCTTTATTATATAGTTTTGTTCTTATGAGCAGAGAAGATATAGTATCTTCTTGGGGTATGGATTTAGGTAAGTTGTCGAGGTTTTGAAAACTTTTCTTTGTGGTGAAAGAGGTGTCTCTGTGAAAGAGGTGTCTAAGTGGATGGCAAAGGTGTTCTTTTTTTTTTTTTGGTTGGTAGTTAGAATGTAAAATGGATTATTTTTCGGGGTTGTCTTATAAACATGTAACACCTCAAGGTTTTCATAAGAGGTTTATGGTTCAATTCAATATAACAAATATAAAAACATCCAATATTCTTTATGGTAACAGTCTCATTTATAGACAACTCAGTTTGTTGCGTTAAACAAACCCAGTTAGATGACACTAAGTGGCTTACACCAGCTACTGGTTCTCAAGATAAATTATTGGCACAATATCGATCGATGGTTTTTATAAATCCAGTTTGATGGCCACCACAAGACCTCTCCCCCTTCGTCAATGTGCCCACATGGACTTGGGAAGACCCTCAAGTGCCGTTTGGGTGTGTCACCTAGGAATCGAGGCTTATAGAGAGAGAAAACCCAGTGACCAGTGACCACAAAATGTGTTTTTAATTGAAACTGATGTGGCCTGGCCTGAGGGCCGTGGCGCGCATTCAAATATTTATTAATAAAATAATTGGTAACCCATGGGTCGACACTCCAAATAATCAAATAATGTCAGCAAATGGGGAAAATATTTGAAAATATTTAAGCGACAAATGCGCAAAGTAACAATAAACCTAGCATGTACATGTGGGCAGTGGTGCTGGTGGCTGGCTCTCCTCCTTAATTAGTTTCTTCCATTATCTTGGCCTCTCTGTTGACCCGAATTTCAATTAAGTTAATTTACGCTCGAGCTCTGGAACCAATAAATAAATGTATGAATGGACCTAGTATACTATAGTTGGCTTCAATTGCCAGAGGAGAGGAATACGTTCACAATTAAGGCTGGGGAAAAATTATGAATGAGTAATTACGAGTTGCACTTGAACACTCGACCCCGTCCAGTTAACACTACTTCGGGGGGATTTTTCTTGAATCGAACGGAAGTGGGTTCATTCCGGCCTCGGGGGTTAACTTAGCTCTGTATGGTTTTCTTCCTCCATCTGGTTGAAGATGCCGAGATATCTGAGGAGAAAGACAGCTTGCATGATAGCTTGGCATCTCTGAACTTTTCAATTGAAGTCTTACAGGGCGATTGCAGATGTTTTTTAGCGGAAGTTGAGGGTCATTCTTGAGGTGATGTTTGGGGGTATTTATGGATTTTTTGTATTTTTAAATTTAAAGCTCATAAAGAATGCATTTATAGGGATTATTGACAGTATTCTTAACTCTAAATCCAATTTAATTTAGATTTCTTTTCTTAATTGATTTAAAATTTCACAGAACTGTCAAAATTAGGTTTCTTTCTTTGGAAGTTTCTTTGAAATAAAGTCAGCAAACAATTTCAAGCTTCACTAAACTTGAGCTACTTTTTGAATGTTTCAATTATCCTCTGAAAGAGCTTCTTTTTCTAAAAAGTTTAGCATTTTATATCCCAACTCTCCGTCAGCTAATTGCTTCCTAACCCTGACTTCATCAAAAGATTCTTGATGATAGAATTCAGCCTCAGATTTCACACTGATACAGGAACACACTCCGGCACACAATCAACAAATTAAGCCAGGCCAAGGGGCCAGCACTCGGACCTCAATTAAATTGATTTAGATCAAAAGAACGCAGTCAGAACTCTCTGTATGGAGTTGCCCAGAACTGACCGATGCTGGGCAGGCACCAGCATAATCGGGAAACTACAACTCTGACCGATCTTGTGTAAGCAGTAAATCCGCAAAAGTACCCGCAAGTTTTTGGCCTCGTGACTTTTAATACCCTGAAATGGAGGTATATTCAATAGGATATAAAGGCTATAGCATTTGTTTTGGGTTTTTTATTGTCAACAAACATAAAACTCTAAATATTTAATGAGAAATAATTAGCTTTAAATGCTCTATTATGATTTAAGATATGAAAATATTGTACAATTATTTAAGGCTTATAATTTACCCCAAATAATTGCTCAGGTCTAGGCAGCAGTAAACAGTTATTCTTTGGAAAAATCAGTTATATCAAAACAGTTACCATAAAATGTTTAAATATATCTTTGCCTCCTTTGCTATGGGATATCTGCTTATAGAGGTTATATATTCATCTAAATCTTTAAAAAATTAATCATTACTATGCCACGTTTTAGGTTAATTCTGTAATTGAATTTACGAATGTCATTTGTGAATCTGTGGATAAGAATTTTGCCGATTTTGAGTATTGTCGTTTGCAAAAAGTGAATACAACTTATAAATATATAACCGCCAAGGTTCTGCTCTTCAAGAAGCCCGCAGACAAAGTTAGGGTATGTCTTATAATTAGTATTAATATTTTAAAGAGAAAATACATTAAAAAAGTTTTAATAATAGATAAATGGAGCCCTCTATAAGCGTTCCAATGTCTATAAACCTTTCATGTACAATGTCACTGTTGATGCCTGCAAATTCTTCAAAAACCTAAAGGCTCAACCCATTGCTAAGAGTATTTACAATTTTTTAAATGGTGTTTCCAACCTAAATCACACCTGCCCTTATGATGTAAGTAAGCTTATGGCAAAGATAATTGATTAATAAATAATACAACAAATTTTCTAGCATGACCTTTATGTGAATCAGCTTACAGCCGATTATCTGAACAATAATCTAAGTCATATTTTGACTTTTCCAAAGGGAGACTATCTGCTTCAATCGCACTGGTTTGCATATGGTATCAATAGAGCTGTAATTAAATTATATTTTTTACTTAAATAAGTTAGTTGTTATTTCATATTTGTTATTTGTACAATAAAATTAGTTTTTCTTCTTTGTTAATCAAATATGTTAAATTTAATATATATTTTTTATAGTATATGTATATTTTATCTCCTCAAAAGCTTATCTTTCGATTAGTCTTCTATTTTTTTAAGGGTATTCCTAGTTTCGGTTATTTAATATTATTTTTCTTTATTCGATCTGCGGTTGCTTGTTGACGATTGTTGTCGCTGCTGCCGTTAATTGTTACGCAGTTCATTAACAAACATCACAGGGCAGCACCACGCAGCACCATGCCACATCACAGATCGGGGTCCCCTTGATATAGACGGCAGGGAGTGTGTGTGTGTGTGCCACCCTCGCGTGGCACACGCGACTTTTCCCCTCTCACCCACTCACTCTCCCCTTCCTGATTCCCATCCCCGCCCACTGACCGTTCCGCCAGCGCTAACGATGACATCTAAGCGGTTGCTTCTGATGCCCCTGATGTTGCACTGAAACAAAAAATTCAAGAAAAACAAATTTAACTTATTTTGTTTAATTAAATTACAAGTATTTTTATTAATTTCATTTGATTTATATTATTAATAAGGACTCTAATCTATTTAATAAAAAAATTAATAAATTAAAACATTTTTTAAAATTTTTATTATATATTTTTTATTTAATTAAGCTTTTCAAACCTATCTTAGGGATTATTGTTTTATTTTTTGGTATTATTTATCTATTTTGGTTTTAACTTCGTTAAGTATTTTTTAGAATTAATCCAATTTTTTATCAGTGTATTGCTGCTGTTGCCCTTAACGATGTCCCTGACGAGTGTCGCATTGCTTGTCGACTTCGTCAGCGGGTTGTTGTGGGTTGTGTTAATATTATTTGTTGCTGGCTGGGTGTTGCTGTCGCTGCGTGAGTTTTGGCAGTATTTTTTGTTGCTGTTGTTGTTGTTTTTTTCGTTTCGTTAAATGCGTGTAAATCAGTTTATAACACATTGTCAACAATTATCAAGTGTTGGCCATTGAAAAAGAGGCGAGTGTGAGAGAGCAGTGAGCTTTTTTTTAAGGGTTTTTTCGACTGATTTGATGCGCTACGTGACTGTAAATGGGAGATGAGAAGGGTTAACGGGAGGCTGGGTTTATAGAAACAGAAGGTACGAGTTTATGAATATGTAATTTATCATTTTTATTAACTGTAAAAAAACTTGGCATAATGTTTTCTAATTAAATTACAGAAAAATAATTGAT
>JAEIIL010008593.1:0-10720 GCA_018905715.1 Drosophila lini | reverse complement strand
TTAAATTGAATTAGAATTATTATCAACATCAAAATATTCTTATAAAGAAACACAATTATTTTTCTTATGAAAAAATTTCTTTAAAAAATTATATTTTATGTCCCTAAAATAATTCTTTGCTCTAATTTTCTTCGTGTGCCAAGGCGTTTGCGGTAAACGAACTTCTCGTTTCGGGCCGGACGTTTATTGAACATTTTTACTTGCGGTTGGAGGACCCGGCGAAAATGAAAATGGTAAATGGCAGGATTTTATTAATTTTTGTGTGAGCTCGTCTCGATTTCACGGACAGCCTTAAATGCAAATCGCTGCAAATGGGATTTGCCAAGAACCAGAGGTCTACCATCCCGGGAAGGATGAGGGTTTGGGCCAAAAAAAAAAAGAAATAGAAGAAAGAAATGCGTTAAATGCAAATTGGATAAGATGTCGTCGTGTCAGAGTGGAGCAGTGCATGTGGCTGCCAAGATATCCTGGCGGATATCCTTCCTTCTATCACATGACTGCGGCTGAAAACCGAACCGAACCGAGTCGAGCCTCGCTTAGCATTTCGAGGCTGCGGCGAAATGGAAACTTTAAAGTGGATTATATCTGGAGGATGTCCTCAGGACTGGCACGACGACGACGACGAGTGTCCTGTGTCCTATCTCTCCTGCGCTCCGCGAAAAACATAAATCCGTGAGTTTTTGCGGGCAAAATTTATGGCGCTCGCGACACTCGCGAAAGTTTTGGCGGCGGCATCAGCGGCATTGTTGTATTTATGACCGCGACATGACCTGCTCACATAAACGGTCGAGTAACGAGTCCTGAATCCGGAATCCTGGATCCTGATGCCGGAATCCCCGCCAGCCGAAAGTGTTGCAGCCGTACGTGCGAGTCCTGGCGAGAAGGAAATGGATTTGCCGGCGCTACGAAGGACTTGGCTAAGCGCCTCTTAAATCTGCACGCCTGTCAATTTATTTTTTGATCGAAATTTATGTCCGCCGCGGCTAATGAGAGCTCCGTTGCAGCTACGAAAATAACAAGGATCCCAGGAGGCCGAGTCCTGGTTACAAGGAAAACAGGAGCCGCCTTGGCACTCTGCCCCAGATTCCAATTGAAGTTAATTATGTGGAATCTGGCGATTTACATGGGGCCAGCCAGCCAGTCAACCCTCAAAGGAAATACTACGAGTACTCATTGTGGCATTGTGGAAGCCAAATCAATTCAACCGGATGCAGAATGTCTGGATTCTGCTTATGACTGCAGAATCGCCATCTATGGTTGCCGCATGTCTCCAGGACATGGTCAGTCCAGGAGGCAGCCATAATTATTGTTATGTTAATGGAGATTGGGGTTGATTGGGTCGCTCTCTCTTTGGCCATAAAGCCATCACCATCAGTTGGGATATCGACAAATGTTGTTTGTCCATCGCTTTTCCTGTGTTTGCCCTGCGACTTTGCATAAAAATGGATAAGTCGAGTCAGGGGGGAAATGGGTAATACTTATATTTATGAAGCCTTTTCAAGGAAACCATCAGAAATCAGGGTTTATTATAAAAGTCCTGGATTTTCTGTAAGCAAGAAGTGGGTTTAACAATTCAGTCTATAAATAATATTAAAGTAAATAAAATCTACTACGCTTTTCCCTAAACAAAATTTAAATAATATTAAAGTCAATGGGATTTGTCATACTTTTTCTTTAAAATAAATTTATTTAGTTTACAATTTAAAGTTCCTGCAAGTTTTTTATCTCAAATTTATATAAAATCTATGACTTTGAATTTATTTAAAATAACTTTAAGCACCAATTATTCCCTTATTTTTTTAAGGAATTTCTAAACCTCAGCATCTGATAATGAGGACCATGCCGAATGTCCTTCGTCGCCTGAAAGTGTGCCACAGATTCCTGGCGCGGCCATTAAGTTCACACCAAACCGGCGACAAGGGGCGTGGCTATCGCACTCCTTTTTTACGATTGGGGTTTCCTTCGCGTTCGAAGGACGATCTGCATCTGAGCCGGGCGTCAGCGGTCCTGATAGGTGTGACACGTCCCCGCGTGATTGATGAAATGTTTGGCCATAAACCCAACAACCGAAAATGGGAGGCTGCCTGCCCGCCGCTTGGACCGCCAACTAATTTCCACATTTTTCACATTTACGAAGACAAATTGAGGTGCGAACTTGGGTCGAGGCAATAAAACTGCCGAATATCAAAACAACGAAATCTTCGCAACAGTCGTCCATAAAAAAAAAAAGAGTTGAGGGTTGGGTGGAAGGGAAAACCCCCTTGAACCGAACTTGAACTGTTGGTGGCAGGCATGCGAAATTCACCGAATGCCAATTGTTTCCCGATTCTCGAGGAGATTCCCAGCGAAATGTGGCATTATGAGTCCGGAAAAGGGATGCGGGATGCCACTATAAAAGTCAATATCTGGGACAATAAATTGCGACTCCTTCGATACAGTTCCACTGCTCCGCTTTTGAGTTAGAGTTCGTGGCGAATCGTCGTCGGCCATTTGAGTTTTCCTCCTTCGGTTTAGTTTTCCATTTCATTTCGTTTTATGCCCGGCTCGCCAAAAGTTGTCAACGGCCATAAACCAGGACCAAGGCCCCCCAGCCTCTGTTGACTTTCCCCCCTCCGTGATTTCCATTAGCATAATGCCTGGATTCGCCGATCTGATGCGGACTTTCTCTCTCACTTTCGATTTGCCACAATTCCGTTTTATTTATTTTGCCGGCCAGCGAAATTACATTTTAAAAAGTTTTCCCTCTCGTTTGTTTTATTTTGTTTCGTTTCTGCGGAGTACAACAAATTTTTATGGCTAATGTATGCGCCTGGGAAATTGATTGGGGATTTTCCCTCCCCCTCCCCCTCCCCCTCGAGTCTTTTCTGCGCGACCTTGACTGCTGACGAGTTAATTGTTAATCGAGTGCCAATGCCATGTCATATTGGCGACCTTGGACCGAAGCAGGGGATCCATTATTCCTCTGAAGAACCGAAACTGGTTCAAGAGCACAAATCGAGGGAGAAAGAGCTGCGAATTTTGAGGCTCTGGACGAAAATAGAATGGCCACAACAACATCTGGTTCGTATAAAACCGAAAATGGAATGGAAATGCAAATGGAAATGGAAATGGATCGTCGTTCTTTGCTACTTCACTTTCTGAAAGAACTCACGCACCATACACTGATCCGTGGGATCGATATCTCCCACGGACACCTGGTACAGTAGAGCCTGTATAATGAAGGGCATTCGTTCGCTGCGATCCATGTTGTCCCAGCATAGTCTCATCTCGGATTTCTTTTGGCTAATATTCATTTTGTTGACATTCTTGTGGCGATTCTTGAGGTAACACACCTGGAAATTATCAAAAGGCGTCTCCTGGAGCTGCACTCCCGCATGGGCTTGCCAATGAAAACTTAGCTTTTCTGTGGACTTCAGAGAGTCCCAAGTGGGTGCATGTGGTTCCTGGCAAGTGGACAGCTCGTACAGAGTCCTGGCACGTAGCTCCACTCGGATTAATTGCTTTGGCGTAGCTAGATTCCCGCTCCAGATGCTGTCCAGTGTGAGTGAACTCTTCACTTTGGGCAAGAGATTCAAGAAGATCTGAGACTCGAATTTCTTGACAAGTTCCTCTCTCTTGAGATTACAGAGATCCTGGTCTGTTTCTTCAGGGGTTCCTTTAGTGGTTCCTGTAGATTTTTCTTCAGTGGTTTCAGTCTCACATTCCTGTTTCATTTCGTCCTGATCCTCGCACTGGTTCAGTAACAAATCCAATTGGCTGCCGCTCAAATCCGAAAGTCGAATTAAACGCGGCTCACATCGCTCTTCGCCATCGTAGGTTCTCAAAGGACCAGGATACTTGTGGCGAATCGTATAGCTAGGACGTACCACCAGGAAGTGATTCTCCTCGTCATCTTCATCCTCCATCAGTACATGATTCTTGGCAGTCTTTTCTTTTGAATTTTCTCCAGAATTTCCACAAATTGATGTTAGCAAACAATACAAATCGGCGGTGAGAAATCTACATAAATAATCCATAATTCAGCAAGTTCAAATTTTAAAGTACTGATTTTGAAATTTGTTAAATTATAAATAGACTTTCTATTTTTGTAAAGGTTGAGTTGTCAAAGGAGTGTTGCTTGGTGAATTTATTTCCAAAAGATATATTGAAAAGTTTAAAAATAAATTATATAAATAAATAAATTGAGATGCCGCAAGTATTACGAAATCGTTTCAATTTGCCTGGTTGTATTTATGCTCATTTCTCCCCTGATATAACGTTGTCAAAGGAATCCCAATTTCGCTCTGCTTAATTTACTGTTCATGAAAATATATGGCTCCGTATTATAAATGCGAAAATATACTCGCTCTCTATTGCTATTTTCACATAAAAGTCAGACGGGGGGCGGGGCTGGATATGACAGCGTGTGTTTTGCTATATTAAAAATGCTGCTGTTGCTGCAAAAAAAGAATAAAGACAACAAAAATAAGTAAATGATAGAGAAAAAAAGTATTGGTATAGAACGAAATAAAAAGAAGAACGTACGTACGTACAAACGGAAAGGAAAACATTTGGATTTCCACATTTATTCGCTTCTCTCCTCGTTTATTTATGCGGGGGAATCGCAATTGGAACATTCATATTCATTCTTCCGATTAAGCAGTTTTCATGGTCATCGCCAAACGTTCGCGCACAGTCGCCTGCCTCATCGCGAATCATGGCCGAGATAAAATAAAATAAGTGGCCTAAATAAAAGCTGAAGGAAAAAAGGCAACAGAAATCTCTCATAGACCCGCCGAATCACTGCAATTATTGAAATTAATTTCATTTATTACATCATGAAAATATTTTCCCCTCAATACAGCGAGCAAAATATTTTCGCCACACGCTGTCCTTTGCAATTAAGGATTGGACATTGACTTGTCTGCGGCTCTCTGTGTGCGTAATTTGAAGTTAATAACGTTGAAATAAAATCCCCATTCGATTTGTATCGCCCCCATTTAGCTGACGAACATTGGCCAATTGTCCAGGCCAAAACATGACCAGGCAGTGAGAGAAACTAAGCTGAAAATTAAGCTAAAAAAATGTAGAGAATTTTATTTCAATTAATTTATTTCTCACAAAAAAATTAATAGAAAATATAAAGACTGTAATGAAAAATATAGAATAAATGTGTAAGCTTTCTACATTATATTTTAAATAAGTTTTATTTTAGAAAACTATTTTTTTTAAATCCTCAGCTTTTTAAATTAATTTTTCAGTGCACAAATACCAAGAGTTGGGTGAGTTTTGCCCTATTGGTGTACCTATAAAGTCTGCACTTAATTGCTATGAATACGCATATATTTGTTCGATATGTCATCAAATTTTTCGTAGAATTTATGATTCACATTTGGGATGAATGTGGCCAGAATTCGCTTTAATAATAATATTTTTCTCTCATATATGAAAAAGGCGATTAAGGAGTTGTGCAATCTCTGGAGAGGTTACCAATCCTCAGCTCACTCTCAGCATCACCAAAGGGGATTCCCCTTGACAGAGATGAACCCTCAGATGAGCTGAAGAAATGGTTTACGACTGCGTCTAGGTGAGATAGAGTGCCGTGTTGCGGCTAATGGCGATGCGGCGGCCACAGCTCCCAGAACAATAAAATTCCCATTTAGAAGTCGCGCGAAGCTTTCGCACTCGCCGAGGGGAAAAGTGTGGCAGCAGCAGTTTTCTTTGCTTACGTGGAAACAATTTTTATGGCATGTCAAAAACCTATTTTAATGCTTTTAATGAAAGCGAATTTTATTGCATTACTTTTCGATTTTACGGCCCCGCACCCTCAGGAGTCCCCAGGAATCGCCAGGCGCCGCCAGAGGCGAGGCGTAAAAATGCACTCAACTCAAAATGTTGACAAGATCGTAAAAAAAAAGTTTCGTGTTTTTTGGGGAAAACAAAACCAAAAACAGGTGACACAGCAAAAACAAGAGAAGAAACCGCAAAAATAAAGTACAAAAACGGGAAAAAGAAAACTTGCTCTTAACAAAGGCCACTTAAACTGCCAATTGCGGTGGAGCTTCTCTCCGTTGCAAAAACAAGAGATTTTCCTTCTGGCATTTTTGCATAAATTCGAATCCCGCTGGCGACGCTTCGAATTTCCCGAGCTGGCTGCTACCTTTGCCAAATTCATTTGACCAGAAACTTAAGTTATATTTTGGCCCACCGCCAGGGGCTTCCGAAAGCGACATGTTTAGTGGCACGGCAGCGACAAAAGCTTTCAGCCATAAAGGATGCCGGCCGCAGGCAAAGGGTCCTGCACACGTCGCCTGTCGGAGCACTCAATGTCAGCCAGCTGAGGGACGGGGGGGTAAAAATGCAGTTTCCAGTTCCAGTTCGGCGAAACAATGACATGAGTTTTGGACGCACTTTTGCCCTCCGCCAGCCATGCCCCCCCTTTAGGGGACAATCCATATTGCATGCATTAAATATCTCATATATGGTCGGAGCAACTAAATGGATTCGGGGTCGCCAGTATTGACAGGGTCAGTCATGCATTGTTGGCCGGCCAAAAAAGAAAAAAGAAGAAACGGTCGGGATGTCAACTGCAGGGACAGCTCACAACTTTTGGCCCAGCCTCTGAAGAGGACAGGACGATTGAGGAGGTTTAAAACAATGGAAGACTCCTCCTATAAATATTTTCTAGATTTTTAATGTGCCTTAAAAATTAAGCTAAGGAATATTTTAAGAGGAACAATCGGGGGTGCCACAGAAGTCGCTGTAATTTAAATATTTTACAGTTAATTCATTTTTGTTAACAAAAGTGTTAAACTTTAACGTTGTTCATGGATTTAAAAAGGGGAAAAATTATAAGACATATTTTTTTTTTATTTTTTAAGAGAATAGAACCCATATTACTTCTATTTTAAATGGTTCTATCTCTGTCCTAATTATATTTTAGATTTTTGTTTTATATATTCTCTTATTTCAAACAGTCTTTATTTTAAATAATCCAAAAAGGATGCAATTTCAAGCTCTAAGAATCAATGTTTTCTTTTTCGCTAACATCTTGGGGTTGCTATTAAATATATAGTAAAGTATAGTAACACAATGGTGATATCTATGGCCTGGTGATATCTATGGCCTCCTTGGCTGTGTGTGACGAATGCTCCTGTCGAGTACTCTCCCTTTCCCCCTGTTCGGGGTGTCATTAGCCGGGATTCGTTTCATAAAAAGCTATGGCAATGGCAGCCGCAAGTGACAAAGTTAGAGCACAGAAATTCATTTCATTGGGTCATAAAAAATAGCGAAAAACAAAATGCAAATGAGACAATGAGATGCGAGGCCGCCAAAAAAAAGGTGGAACACTTTTGCAAGTAATTCTCGCCGCCAGGGAGACCCTTGACATTAGAGGTCCGTTCCAAACCCCCAACTCCTTTTTTCCCCTTCGCATATAATTACAGTTATTTGTGTAGCTAATTAATTGCTAATCAATCATAGGACGAGAGCGAGACGGACACAACAAAAAAGGACGCGCCGTTGTTTGCCTGTCACTAGACCCAAAAGGACATCTCAATCCCGGGGACTTCTAAGTATTCCCCCATCAACGAGGCGGGCCAACTTTTGTCCGGAGACAAAAGCCCGGCGAAAACAAAAGCTTAGCGAAAGAGATTGATCACAGCCAAGCGGCGGGCGAGCTGCACCTGTTTGCTTACTCACGGTTATTAGCCAGGACACGCAGGATCCACGGGGCAAGGAAAGGAAGCGGTGAGCGCGGGTGGCGGGGCATGCAAATGGCCAGCAGCCAAAGTGCACTTGGAGAAATTGCATCAGAGCAGGTAAAAGTGATTGAAAAGGTGCTAGGAGAGGGAATAAAATATAAATTTAAAGTGTATTTAAATTTAAATTAATTAAAATATAAATTCAGAAAATAAAAAGAAATTTTCTACAATTATTTTTTAATTATTCCTGTTTGTGTGTCACTTATCTCTAGCAATCTAAAATATTTATTTTTTAAGACCTGAAAATGTATATAAATATTTTTGAAAGCAATCTAAAATATAAGAAAATAAACCTTCATATATTTATAAGATCTACCTCAGGCAATACAATTATCCTAAGTGTATCCTTGGATACTTATGAGCAAAGAAGTGTCAATCCTGGCTCGCTTTTTTGCACCTTGCCGGGATATAGTCGAGTGCTCGGTTGAATCCTTCGCCGCCCCCATCCTTTGTGGCCCTCTTGTCACTGTCACTCAGAGCTGACGTCAGCGTGTCCTGAGTCCTGGCACCCGCTCCCCCCTATTATCCTTTGGCCTAGCCTTCCTTTCTTCTCTTTTTTTGGCGCACATTTTATTTTACATAATTTGAACATTTAAGACGTGCCTGGGCATAGACAAGCGGCTTTAGTTTTAGTTTATGCAGCCCGGCCCGTCTCGAGTCCTGCTCCTGTCCACTGGTGGTTCCTCCGCTCATTTTATTATTAAAAGGCATTCGCATCCTTTACGGCCCAATGAGTTTTATGGGCCAGGCACTGCCCTCTCTTGCCCCCGTGTCCTCATCTTGGCCTGTCAATCCCGGGGATGTCTTCATCTTTTATTTGGAAAATCAGGATGCGGGGCTGCGCGTTTAGTGTCCGCAATTCACATTTGTATTTGTCAAAACTTGCACGTTTGCCCTTTGCCGTTTTGCTGTTTACTGTTTGCTCTTTCGGCCTGCAGAAATTTTACAGTTAACCCAAATTGTCGGCAATTTGGCCAAGATGCTGTTCCCGAAAGGCTTCTCAAACCAGAATTTTGCCCTTTGATGATCCTTTCAATTCAATTGTTCGACGGTGGAAGGAGTCGGCGTAAGTGATAGTAAAGAGCATTCATAACGTTCTTGATGGCTCTATATGGATGTACACTAGGAAAATGACTTACTAAATTGTTTAAAAGATTTATTTTCTATTTAAAAATAGGTTTTAAATTTGTTTATTTATTTTATGCAACAAATAATAATTTAGAAATATATATTTTTGTGGATATTATTTTTAGAAATAAATAATTAACTAAAGAGCTTTCCATATTTTCCCGCGACAGGTTTAGAGGTGATGTCACCACTTGCACTAGTTTCCCTCCCCATTTAAGCCAAAAGGGTGTGGGATTTGACCCTCTGGCAGGACTCCATTGTCCTGGCTGATTGGTAATTCGATACAGTTGTTCGATGGCCTTTCGCTTTTGTTGTGTGCGAATCTTTGGAATCATTTGAAGCGCATCGAGCCAATCGAGGGAAATCTTCACCGCTTTCCCACTCGAACCATCCCATCCCATCCCCTGTGCAATTTTCCTCCCTTTGGATGTCCGGGGCTCGTGTCTCTCCTGTCTCCGGTTGGCACTAATTTTCCTGCTTGTCGCGCCGTGCGAATCGTATAAATAATTTCATTTTATTTTTGTTTTCATTCCATATCAATACTGTTTATGGACTAATGGATTTATGGCCGAGACGCACCCGATCATTGTTCGATTGTACATCAATATCATTTTTGTCATCGTTCGCGGCACGTGTGTTGTCGCCGTTTCCGCATCCTAGGGATCAGGACAAGGATCAGGGGGATGCCGGCCTAATGTCCATGCAATTATGAATATGGAGTGTGGGAAAAACTGCCAGCGAGTCCTAGTCTCACATTTCTCTCTCTTTTGCAGGAGAAATTTCCTGCGCCTTGGCGGCTTCTTATTATTATTCTTTCATTTTGGCAAATTGTTTTCGTTTTATTAAATTTCTTTTCACTTGTACGTCCCTTTTCGGTTCGGTTTGGTTTTTCGGTTATTATTATTATTATTTCTACGATTGGCCAAGAGAGAAAGGTTTCCATTTCCCTTTGGGCCAGCAGCAGCAACAGCAGCGGCAGTAAACTCCTTTCGGCTTTTAATAAATGTCCAGCCAGCAGCTGAAGTCGCTCGTATTTCGTCTGCCAGCAGCTCAAGAAATATGCACAAATTAATTTCCTTTTATTCCGGCAAAGGCAAAATTTAAATCAGCCAAGACGAGGGGGGAACCCAAGGAATACGTCATGTCCACTGGAGGAAAAACAAGAAAAGGGTTTCCTCCCCGGCCACCCCGGCTGTTTGGGGGTCCCAACTGCTGGCCAAAGTCAAGATGAGGAAAGGGATCGGGGCATATCCTTACAAAGGATAGCGCCAGTCTGTTATGAATGCAAATTAAAAGTATACAAATCTAATAAGTTCCATTTAAGTTGCTTTAATTTCACTCGCTCGCCTCCGCCTCTGCGTTTGCATTTGCATTCGGAAATTGTTGCTAATTGTTGAGCTTTTAGACAGCGAATTTTTAATGCAAAGTGCAGCAGCACAGCATTCTCCCCAAGACTTTTTTAATAATATCGCGAAAAAGGCATTTCCCATTTTGCATTTCGCATTTTAGATTCGCTGAATGCATTTTCCAGTCGCAAATTGAGAATTAATCAGGGTTGCCTTTCAACTCGTTAGCTTATTTTTAGGAACTACTCTCAAGTCGAATCCATCGCAGTGGGCTTGGCCAAATTAGCCAACAGTCGAGGCATAAGGACTGCCTTTTCGTTTCATTTTATTTCATTTCATATTGTTTGATTTTACTTCCTATTTGATTTTACCATTTCAGGTAATTTTAGCTACAAATAATTTTGCAGCTTTTCCTAATTTACTATTCTTCTTCTTTAATTTGAATGTATTTTTATATTTTGAGCTGTTATAATACCTTCGAATTTGTAAGGGATTTTCAAAATT
>JAEIIL010008591.1:0-19991 GCA_018905715.1 Drosophila lini | reverse complement strand
TATTTTGAGATATAAATTATACGCTAGTTATACGAATTATCAACTTCCAAAACAATTCATTTCCTTGATCATATTACAGATTACTATCTTGCGCCAGAGATTTCTCTATAATATATTTATATATACAATCTTCCTAGCTTTGGTTTTATCAAGACCCACTAAATGTTATAACTTCTCTCTCAATCTAGTTTTATTTTACACTGTCCCTTGTCCAGTGAACCTTATTCCACTTTTTCTAGTCATTTCCTTCAAAAGAGAGCATTACGCTACCATTACCCACACGCAATGGAAACCTAAAGAGACGCGACATAGCAGAAGATGATGTGACATAGGGGGAAAAACGATGCCAGGCCACGACCTCTGTCATGTAAATCAACCGAAATTCCATTAAAATGTGAACTTAAAGTTCAAATTGCATTGCGTGCCATAATCTGGCGTCATTATCAGTTCCAGTCCCTACTTTTTCCGTGACAAGTAGCATAGGGGAAAATGGAGGAAAAATCGAAACCAACAACTCACGACAATGCTGCATTGCGTATCGAAAGTGAAAAGAGTGTCGCCACAAAGGAAGGGGTTCAGTTTGAGTTGTGGGGCAGACACTCGGTGGGGACAGACAGAAGGAGGAGACGCATTGAAATCCAATTGAATCGGATTTCAAAGTATTACTAGGCCCGGCTGGCAGGCGGAGGCGGAGATAAGTTGTCTGGCAGAAGTGTAGACGAGTCATGGAGGCCAATGCATGTAAGCCTCCTCCTAGTACTATTCTTTCTCTCCTCCTAAAAAAAAGCAGAAACAGAAGCAGGTCAAAGTAATTACAGTTCACTGGAAATGGAGTATCTCTCTCTCTCACTGGGCACTATCTCCTCTTCGGATCTGTACAGTGCGTGCCGGAGGCTTTAAGACTGTTGAACTAAATATCTTTACAGTCACATAAAAATAATTCCTGTAAAATCCATGAGCTAACACAACTAATTAAATCTTTATTGGGGTATTTTCTATATAAAGATTACCAAAGGAATTTCAATTGAAACACGAATCAGCAGTTTAATTTATTTTTTTATAGTACAGAAATAGTTGTAAGGTTTGAAATCTACCTATATAAAGTGCTGCCTAAAGGCAAGTGAAATTTGTAGAATTTAGTTTTCATTTCCTTGTTCTACCAGTCTTTAAAGCCATGGTAGTTACTGTGACCCCAAGCCCAGTTTACACTCTTTTAACACACTGTCCACACATAAATTCAAGTTGCAAAGTTAATGAATTACAAAAAAAAGAACTAGGCAATTATTTATAGAGACACATTCCTCGCCTGCCTATCATCGTTAATTAGCTGAGAAATGTTTGCAAAAGTGTCTGGTTCCCTACCACTACGGGGGTCAAACAAACAAACAAAGTTGACGCACCCAAAACGCAATGAAAAGCGCTAAAGAAAAGCGTTCCATGTCGTCAAGTCACGCAGCAGAGTCCCGCACATTTTCCGCCTCCTTTCCGATTCTTGGCGGCATATGTGAGAGCGAGCTGTCGGTCTGTAATTTGTCTTGGCTCGTAAATTAAATCAAATTCGAAACTTGCGTTTGACATGCAATTCGACTTCCTTCTCATATCCAAAAAAATTCCCCGACTTCCCCTGCTTCCTATTCCATTATCCCTGGATTTTATTTCATTTTTTTGTGTTCTTTTTTTTAAGTGCCGCGCACATGGAAATTGCCGTTAAAACATAAAAAAATTGACCACAACATGTTGGGGGAATGAGGAAAACGCATAGTTCTTAACAGTGGAAAAATGATGGGGAAATGCAACTATTAGATGGAATTTTTATTTTACAGATCTAAAACTGAATTTAAGAAAGTAGTTTTATTATTTTTCTTATACTTAACAAGCATTTTTTAATGAAACTGGATTTATAAATATGAATAAAATGCCCATTTTATTAGTTGCTTTCCAACCACTGTGCTCTTAAAGTCCAAAAAGCCTGCTAGATTATCCTTAAACACGAGCAACAACAGAAAGGCACCACCCGGACACACCACCACATTAAGTCCTCGTAGATCCCAACTTAAGCGCAACAAATAAATTCTGGTAAAATAACCACGTATCTCCAAACATGCCAAAAAACACTTTGGAAATGCATAAAACTGCAATTGCTTTGGGCCATTTATTTATTTCACCCTGGGGGAAGGGAACTCTTGCCAGGGTGGAGTGAGAATGCGACAACTGGTACACAAGTTTTTGGGCTTAAACTGCGGCTAGAGGCGCAACTTGTGTCTGTCCTTACTTCTCATTCCATCTTTTCATATATAGTCTAAAGAGTATTATTAAAACAAAGGGTATATTTATTGATAAAGCTACAGGAGGAAAGGATTTTTGGTCGTTTAAATCTGAGTCTTAGGGGATCTGCTGTTTTTGTAATAAAATAAATATAATGTTCATGTTTATATGCGAATATTTGTCTTTTCCTTTACAAGTACCTTAGAAAATGCATATTTACTAATAAAAATTACAATTTAAGATGTGGTTTTAACTATTTAATACTCTCAATTTCTTCAATATTATGTCCAAAAAGGATTTCTTTTACTTATGAAAGGGTATTTTATAGTCTTTACACCAAACTTATGCAGTTCTATCTTTTTTTAGTGGCCCAACTAACGGCAGCGAAGCATGAAACGAAAACAGTGCGAAGCAAATGACAAAAGGAAAGGAGAAGGAGGAATTAAAGGGGCAAAAAGGGGATGGAGAAAAACAGTAGTTGAAGGGGAAGGAGAAGCGTGGGAGGAGGAGAAGGAGTTAACCGATCTGCGTCCTGTTATTATTATTTATTACGCTTCCTGTTGGCTACCTTTTTCTCTCTCCCTCACTATCCTTTACTATATATACCTTTTCGCACCCTTTCTTTGACTGGTGACCAAATAAAATTGCCACCACCCACCGCCAGATGGCGCCTAGGCTGAGTGTCGTGTGCGTGGCCAATAAAAAACGGAAAACTTTACAACAAAAACACACTATTTTGACATGCACTTTTCCCAGTTTTCGTTGCGTGGGCGCCCTGCGTTTATGCTCAATTAAACAGGATATTCCAACAATTATAGGACACTCGTCAGGCCGCACATTAAGATCGGCTGATAAATAAAAGGCTTAAGCCTGCAGCAACAGCAAACTCTAGTTTATAATTATATATACGAGGAAATTTGTCTAGACAGTCAGCAAAACAGCAAAATAATAATTGCAATGCAATTTCGAGGTGCGTACAGTTAACAAAAAATCGGGAAACATTTTGAGCATAAATTGTTTAAAATAAAATTAGCTGAAGAGAAAATTGAACAATTTAGGGACCATTTTATATTTTTTGCATATTTCAGACTTGAAAAATAATTTTAAATACTTTTCAAAACAATGTATCTTAGAATTTTATTTGATTTATTTTTAATATTTATGTTTTGAATATTCCTAAAAAAAATAAGGTAATTATATTATTACATTATTCCTACAAAAAACAAAGTTAAAATTAAACTCAATTTAATTTTATTTACTTGACAATTATATCTCTAGGTGTACCTAGTAAATTTCCCTCTTACAAAATCCCTACAATCAACGCTTTAGATTCAATAACCTCAGGCTAAATAATTTTTCAATTTGCGCCTCCAATTTCCATTGGCGGAAAAGGAGATGGCGGAGACAACGAGGGAAATCGCAAAAGCTTCTAACGAAGTCAATTTGTCATCCGGACGCCAGGCTAATGGACTTCTTGGTCGGAATTGGGGGCCTCCTCCTCAACATCACGGTCTCCTTCTGGTCTCCGACTATCCCCTGGAGCCACTTTAAAATTAACATTTAATGTTTTGATCTAACGATTTATCATGCTTACATTGTGTCGTGTTGTGCTGTATGTATTTTGGTTCAAGTTTGTTAATTTCATGGCAATTTATTGAAGTTGGTCGAGAGTGGGAGAGATTGGAAAATGATGAGCCGCCACATATTCGCGCGGGCAATCAAAAGAGGGGTGATTAATGAACAGATCTGACACGTGTTCAAAAGCATAAGGTGAAGGGGGCCACAAGGGGCAATATAGAGAAGGCGGAGTGGAGTTCACCGGAGCATAAGATACACTAAGAAATATTTATACCCTTGCAGGGTATAATTATTTTTTGGAGTGAAGGAGCCATATCCGGTCCCATAAATCATATATATTCTTGATCAGCATTCACAGCCGAGTCGATCTAGCCATGTTTGGAGGAAAACTTTTTTTTTAGATATTTTTTTCAAAATTTGATAAGGGGTTACATCGTTAAAATTATCAAAAATTGGTAACATTTTTATTTTCTTAAAAATTTAAATTTAGGATGAAGATTTGTTAAACTAAATAAAACCAGCATACAGCAGCTTTCCGAATTAAAATTAAAGCATTTTTTGATAAGCTATGATTTTTTTAAATATTTATATTCCACCCACATTATAACGATAATTTTCAGAGTTAATAAGCGAATGATAACAAAAATCATATATAGTTTTAAAGATCTGAGTAATTTAAATATAAAACATTCTATATTTATAATAAAAATAAGCCCCAATTCTGCAGTGTATGACAAATGAGGAAACCAGTAACCGCAAAACCCAAAGGTTTATGCACGTGTGATGTGAATATTCCCCCTTGTTCTGGTCGTCTTTTCTCGTTCCACTGACTGAAGATAATCTCCGGGGGCAGATAGACAGCGGAAATTGGTAAACGAGCAAACAGACCAGAGAGGGAAAAAGAGTCCCACAAACCTCAAAGGATCTGCGGAAGGAAGGCGCCTAACACTGGGATACAGGGCCCGTTGAGAATTCGAGAATGGGAACAACACACAAAATGGAAATGAGATTTGCACTTCAAAAAAACGAGCATTTTTATGAATTTGTAATTACACTCAAGGGACAAACAACTCGGAAAATATTGAGGGGACAACCTTGAGTTGCACTTGCCTTTTTTGTTTTTTCTGTTAATATTTGTTTACATTTCGTAATCGTAGAACAATTATAAACTGAAATGTTTGAACTGCATTTGTGCATTTTTCTTCCAGCCATTTTTCCTTTTTTTCTACTGGAGTTCCATCGTTACATCATTTAATTTTATTGCACATTTCCTTACACGACACGACTCTCCTTCTTCGAGATAAGCAAAGATTTCCCTCCCGATAAGAAAACTCTGGAGAATTCCTTGAGGCTAAAAACTCCTAGCAAAGGCAATTGAGATTGTCAACAAAAAAAGAATATTTATGATTTGTTTCGGGGTTCTCGTAACCCTCATTAGTCAATTGTCAGCCACTCAGGAGAGGGGTTCTTCGTATCCCAGGCACTTGACTTTTTTCAAGTTCTCAGCGCTGATGGATTTACAATTTCCCAAAATGAAAACTCAAAAAAAAAACTGTTTGACCATGAACTCGAGACATGGAAACTCTGTGGGATTGTTTATCTCAGAGTTGAAAAAGTGTTGAAAATTTGTGTTTGATATTCTTGTAGCATTTCCTTCGTTGTGTGTCTTTCCCTTAATTGTTGTTTACTTTTCAAGTGAAAGCGGCAAAACTTACATAAGAAACAACAATTTTAAATTGAATTGTAAAGAAGAAAACTTTTGATTAAACATAGAAAAGTCTGAGAAAATGAGATACTGTGGCACACTCATCAAACATCATCATCATGATCATCATCATCGTGGCTGCCTGTCGGCTTTTGTCTTTTGAAAAATCTTGGCAAAACAATGAGGGAAGTTGAAAGAAGAAGTTGGCTGTTGGCTGTTTGGAGTGGCGTGAAAAGCCAGGGGGAGTTGCCTCAATAAATCTCTTTCCGAATGCAAATGTTGCGTCAGCTTGGCATCTTCACTTTTTCCTCCTGCCACTCACTCGCCTGCAGCTCCCTCTTTTTTTTTCTTTTGGGTTTTGTGTTGATGTTTCCCTCACTTTTTAGTCCGGTATTCCCCGGAAGTCTGTTTCTGGAGCGAATCGAAGAGCGGCAGCTGCGCCAACTCCAACATTCTTTGGAGATCTTTGGATCTTTTTTCTCCCTTTCTTAATTGCCAGCGCCTATTAATTCATCATTGAATTATTGCCTTTTTCCCGGTATCCCTTCAGCGATTTCCTTTTCCATTTGTTTACGGAATTACTTTTTTGGGGATTTATTTTCCAGCCCGGCGTCTGCCTCTGCATACAAATGACTCAAAAGGGTCTATTTTTGGTGCAACTCCTCCATCCTCAACTCTCTGGGATGTTGATAGATTGAAATATCTTTCGAATGGCGTTTGAGGATTAGCACACATTATGTTTATGAAATGTTCAAAAAGGATTTGTCATGGCGAAGACTTTGATTTATGTCAAATGGTTATGTTTTTTCCATCCGGAGCCAAGACACGGACTATTAGAAAGGATCGGAAAAAGGGGAGAAAAGTGCAGGGGGGGAAAGAGAGCTGTCAGATCGCTGACACGAGCCATTAGACCCCAAGACGCATAAGATGATGATGATGGGCCTGCGTTCTTCAGGGATTATATCAATGAATCGTGAAGTGCCATTAATCTTATTAAGAGCTTGGAAGAGAAAATGTTTCTTCGGATTGCTTGTGGAGAGCAATTTAAATTGTTTTGGTGAGATTTTTCTTTGATAAATTGTGGCTTTTGGAGGATTAGACATTTATTTGATTATATTGAACAGATTTTGACGGTTTTCAATTTGAAGCCATCAATTGTGCAACTTTGTGACTATTTTTAGAAATAATTCCGTTTAAGAAAGAATTTTTTTATTCGAAGGTTAGAGTAAATTACAATTTTATCAAAAAAAAAAAATTAAGCCCATAATTTAAATAAATATATGTTTTTTTAAATTTAAACTGGCATATAGGAAAGTTGGCATTTCCCATAAAACCTTTCAGAAAATCATACAATTCTTTATAGAATTCCTCTATTTAAACTGTGACATATGGGAACAGTTTTATTTAATTGTTTCTTATTTTTCCATATTAAACTATAATTTTTGTACACAAAACTGTAATCCTTACTTGTTTTTTAATTCGCGCACACACTTTGTTTCAGTGTTTCTCGTTGACAATTGGAATTTAATAATCCTTGAATTTGTAAATCCGAGCGGGTCGTGTCCGAAATCCAAAATCCGAGGTCCTTCCTGCAGGACACTTAGGTGTGTATAACACACGTACAGATTTTCTGCGATTTATTGCGCGTTTTTCTTTTATTCACTCGTTCGGCAAACAACACACAAACTTTCGATGGATGCTGAGAGCACAAAAATAGTTGCGGTTTATTTTTAAATTTTTTTGATTCTGCTTTTTTGATTATAACATATACATTTTTGCACTATTTGAAATATTCACAATAGGAATATAAAAAAAGATATTCCTTGGTTCGATTTGTTTTCTTTCCGCCGCGTCTGTCGGGCGATTCGGTGCGAGTGTGAGTGTGTTTTAAAGGATGGTGTGCGATGAGAGACGAGGCGAACCGGAGCAGAGCAAAAAGCGTGCGGCGACCAGAAGAGCAAAGACGTAAGTGAAACAACAACTAAGCCAGCCACCACTTTGGCCACCAAGTACGTAAGCCAGCAAAGCAGAGACCGTAAGGGGAAATTACGTAAGGGAGCGAAATAAACGTAAGAGCTATGCTCTCTCTCTGACGTTCGCTTTCCACTCAAAGCAGCGCACAGTGGAAAATTTGAGTGTTTTATTTTAACAAAGAAATTTTAGGTAACAAAACCAAGGATGTTTAATATTTTAAAATTAAATCATGTATTAATATGTAATACATTTAAAAGAAAATTATGATTGAATAACATTTTTATAAAATATAATGTTAATAATTGTATTTATTAACATAAGGAGCTCAGTAGAAGAATAACTCAACAGTTCCGAATCATGTAGGGCGATGTACTAACTGAATTTTCCACCGTGCAGCGCCAGAACAACTACTGGAAATAGCTCTCCAATTATGCTCCCGCTCTTATTGTCACTCTCTCTGGCCCTCTCTTGCTCTCGGCCACTGGAAGCACAAACACAGCCGGCTTCTGAGGTGACGTAGAAGGGGGACAGGAGAGAGCACCCGCATAGGGGTGGCATGCAACTGGAAGGCAGTGAACGCTTACTCTCTCCCGGCGATGCTCTCTCACTACTGTCTCCATGCATAGCTTTGTTTTGTTGTACAGTAAGTGCCAAACATTCTATGGTGTTTTTGAAAAACATTAATGATAAAGAAAGGGGATCGTAAGTTTGATCAAAGGTAGATAACAACATCAATAACTAAGAAAAAATAGACAACTCAAGCAATTCCAGTAGTTTTAAAATTCATTTTAGAGTCTGTGTATAAAACAATAATCAGATATTTAGTTTTATTACGATTTTGAGTAGATTAATCTAATACTTTTATCGGATTTTGTAGTACTTTTACTTTAAGAGTAATCCCTATGTCGTTTAAAGTTTCCTAACCCTTCCTATTTTTCAATTATGGAAAGGTAACAAAGTAAAACCGGCTGGCAGGATATTCGGCAAACAGGATTTTGGTGGATTTTAAAACTAGTTTTCAAACTTGCCTAAAATTGGCAAGTGTTAAGGCGCAGTTTTGATCGACAAAAACACAGCTGGCAGATGTAGGGAAATTCCAAGTCCTGATGCGTCACCACAGCAATAACAATAACCCCTTTTTGTTTTGGCACAGGGTTCAGTCATATCCCTACCCCTGAGAAAAAAACAACTTTTTTTGGAATGCCGAAAAAAAAACATTTGATGATTTTTCACGTCAACTTAGATGGCACAATGGATAAAACTATGATGCGTAACAAAGGAGATTCGGAATTATTCAGGAATATTCTAAAGGAAGTTCGGAAATGAGAAGCAAACCCCGGATGTATAATATTGCGTTGAAGTTATGTTTATGAAATATGGTGGCTAATTTTGAAGAACTAACCTAGTTAGTTATTCAGAAAATTTTAAAAATTGACAACCTTATACAAGAGTTTATTTTCCTAAACATCAACCCGTTTTTAAATAATTTTAAACCACAAAACATATTTCATATCGACGTCTACTCCTTGAATGATTACAGTAGCACCCATGACGACACGTGCTGTGAATGGATTATAGGTCTGCATGTTATATCGCTGCCTCCTCCTCCTCCACCGATCTAGTAAACTCCGCTCCCTAGCCCACATGTTGTCAACAACTTTCACGCCCTCGAACTATGAGGGTTTCCCTATTTAATTCTAAAGCCACCGAGGCATTTCATTAGACATGATGTTAGGCGACATCTGCTAACCGAAAAACGGAGCAAATAGGGCAGGAAAATTAATCGTACAATAAAATAAAGGTAGCATCGGGTTACGACGCATGCCTGTCTCGTATCGGGAAAGGATCAAAAAAGTGATCATCATTGGGATCGAGGAAACCCGCAAAATGTGGGACGTAAAAGGAAGGAAGCAAAGGAAGTGAATGAAACGAACACATGTTCTTCTTGTCTTGTGTGTGTGTGGGTTGTTCGGATGGAATAATTAACAAGTTTAATTTAAATTTGCGTTCCCTTTCGTGTGGGGGCGGGTTTAAACAGGAAACAGCAGAAACCGAAAACGAGACCTTCTTTAAGAAGTTCGGCGGGGAAGTTCTCTACTCCAAATACTCAACGATATAATGTAATTCAATCAACCAATGATTCGGTTTCAATATGTGCTATGGGGGGGGTAAGAAAAATCCCCGAAAAGCCGCTTAATGTTTGAGCTCAATTATATGGCTTTTGTGCGGTATTGGGGGGTGCGGCTCTGTTTTCAACCCATAAACGCCCCAAAGTCGACTCGTCTTGTTTTTTAGACCCGTTGCAAATTATGTTCGGACATAAAAGCAGAAACTTTTGTGGACTTACCCACAACCACTCCACAACTACACCCACTTGCTTTGAGGCCAACCACAAAAGTTACTGTTTTATTTACCCAGCAAAAAAAGGGAAGGAGACCACAGGGCGCGGTGACTAAGGATGTGGATTTGGGCTCTCTCATTCTCTGGGATGCGGGACATGTGGCGAACAACAGTCGCAGCAAGTGTTAAGGCGCTGTTGTGTTGTGGCGCCCCCTTAATGGAATCAGTTCCTCCCCCAGTTCGCCATTTCTTCTGCCTTCTTAGATAAAACATGAAACGCTTTTAAGTGTTCCTGGCAGCCGAGGTTAAACACCTTAAGGGAGACTCACTGCGTCACTGCCAGGCCAGGTGTGTGGGCGAAGCAGAGGAAGGGCTGGCTCTGGCTTTCTCCGGGCCACTACTTATGCAGAACTTTGAATGTGGGCTGATCAAATTAAGTCGAAGGTGGAGATCAGAGTTGACTGGAAGGAAACTAAAAGGATAAAAAGGATTCATAAAGTAAACATTTAAATTATCTTTAATAATATAGATTTTTATCATATAAATTTAAGGAATTACCTCATACTTTCCTTATAGAAATATGAGCTAAGCCTTGTTTAATGGCGCTGAGTATATAATTTATTATTAATTTATTTAATAAAATACATAAACTATATATTTAAGAAGACATAAGAAACTAAATCTTTGATATCAAAACCCCTTTATAAAGACTTAACTATCTTGATGTTGACTTCCAGATCTTTAAGCTATCCCATTTCTAAGAAACTTCCAAGTTTTTAATTTCCCTTAGGATTTTTTTTTATATTATTTTTATTTCACTCTAAAGTTCTCCCCTTGAATAACATCTTCTCACTTTTCCTATAGAGAAGTTTTCCCACTCCTCAACAATTAATTAAGGAACCCAACTGCCCTCTTAAGATGACTAAACTCTCTGGGGGTCAATGTGTCCCAATCAAAACAGACCATTGACACTCTTGAGCCCCTGTGAAAACGCACAAAAGATGAAAAACCAAAATGCACAAAATGGGCATTGAAAACGAAAACGAATCTCCAGTAATCTTCAGTGAATAATGCCCTTATTCGTGACACAAAAAGATACAACAAAAAAAAAATGAAGCACCAAGCAGCATTCAAAAAGGGAAAATTGAAGACAACAACAACAGTACAGTGGCTCGTTGTCGCGGGTGAGTGTGTGTGAGTCAAGTGAGTGGAAATAATCGCAGACAATAGAAGAACAGGGGAGACCATCATCTTGCATTCTGCAACTGCAACTGCATCTGCATCTGCATCGGCATTTGCATCTTCAACTTGAGGCGCAGCTACTTCGCCAGATACTCGTTGGTACTTTCCACTGGCATCCGAAGTGCGAACTCCAATTGACAAGCCCCAGCGGCGACTCAAGCTTCTGCAGGATGGATAAAGTCAGCCGAGTCGTTGCACTTTTTAAAGTGTTTCAACTTGGCACAGGAAAGCCCTACCCAATGGGATAAGAAAGGCAGGCAGGCAGGCAGACAGAGGACGGGGACTTTCGACTTCAATTGAAAGCCAACGCCGGATTAACACCGAGAACTGTCGCAGTTACAGTGGTGCAAGAAATATAAAATAATTATTAAAAAATAAAATAATAATAAAAATAAAAATCTATTATAAATTAAGCTCCAACAAAATCTACAAAACTTGTAAAGCTTTTTTTAATTAAAGAATTTATTCAAATAACTCCAACCACTGTGCTGCATTCTCCCAGAGATGGAGGAGCGTCTGACATTGACATGGCTGCTGCAGCGGCAGGAAAGCAGGACTGACTGGAATCAGAAGCAATGCTACAAAAGCAGCTGCCCCTCATAAAAAGCATGCAAGAGCATGGGTTCTCGGTTCATGCCCCGTGTGGGCGACGTTCATACATGCAAGAATGGAACCGAAACCAAGATGGGATGGCACCATGGATGGAGATGGAGAGACGACGACTCTGGTTGGGACCCAGGCCAAGCTCTATTAATATCCGACTTCCTACAATTCGGTGAATGCGTAAATTGTATCTCAAAGGCAAAGTTGACTTTAATGCGTCATAATTGATGCACAATGTGGGGAGGGAAGATTTGATTAACGCAGAATGTGTAGCTTACAGATACAGCCAAAAGATACAGCTACGTTCTCCCACCCACACACTGATGGCAGTTTAAAGCTTTGACTTACTGCCAAATTATTGATTTTCAAAGCGACATTTTTCGCTGGCATCTGTGGTTTAGGTTTAGTAAGCAACTGCAGGCGGTCTCTGTGTGTTGTTTTGAGTATCTTCTGTATTGGAGATGAGAAAGATATATCATATATAACTAAATATTTTTACTTTTTATTTAAAGTTTTAAATTTTAAAATATTATATGCGGTGACAGAATTTAATCTTACCAAGAATTGGCGAAAATATCGGGGTTTTTGTGCATGCAGCAATATTTTAGATGGCTTTATTTTCAAACGCTAACAAAATTATACATTTGATAATATTTTGTTGTAAAAAATATAAATATTTCTTAAGACCACGATAAAATAAACTCTGAAAATAAAAATTAATGTATCGATTTAATCTATATTTCAAAAAAATAAATTTATTATTGATTTTGATATTAATAATATTACATTCCTTTCAATATATCGTCACACCTCTCATCTGCAACGCTTTGTGCTTTGTGTGTGGGCGGCATTTGACATTTCCATCGCTTTCAAGGAAGCCCTTCAAATTTCTTTTTGCCTTATTTTTCCATGTGTGCTGCCGCCGAGCACATCACAATTATCCGCTTAAAATGCCAAAGCGGGCCAAAGCAGCAATGGGCAAAGTATCTTTAAGATGCAATTCAGTTCTCCTGATGCCCGCTGCCCGCTGCCCGATTCCCAATTCCCGGTTACTCGACATAATTAAGAGCTGTCGCCGGGGCAATCGAAAATACATTTTCAATTAAACGCCCATCGGCGATCCGACAGCTAGATATAAGTACAATTGGTTTATCATCTTGCACCAAGATGCTGCGGCGGCACTAATGAAGATGATGCGGCGCATTTTGTTGGCTGCACGAGTCGAAATTAAGAAGGCAAGAAGTTACAGGCCAGATGGACAAATGACCAGGGGAAAATAGAGATAAAGTATCTGACGGAGACGGATTCCTCGACAGCTGCCAACAAGGAAAGGAGAAACAATAAAGCGGCGGAAAAAATAACAGTGCAGAGCGCGTGCCAATGAACTTTGCGGTCATTAAAAAAATATATAAAAAAAAAAATGGGACAGGGAAACCAAAACCAGATACTTTTTGGCATCTCTCCTGCATACTTAAGGCAGGAGGAATAATTGTATCTTTGCCAGAGAAAATGTGCTTTAGTAACCTTAATTAAATTTAACCATTTTCTTTTTCTTGTAACATTTCTTAGTTATTATCTTTGAATAGTCCCGTTTTCGTGTGCCTCTTTGAAATCAAAGAAGAAATGCAATTTGCCATTTCTATTTTGACAAATGCATTTGCCCCCTGCAGATACTTGATTATTCCTCAAGTCTCCAGAGAAAATCAATTCCTAATTCGACATCTGTCGCTGGAAATTGATCCGCTGTCGCTGCAAAAGGCTGCCAAAGTATCTCATGATTCACATTTTTCCCTGGCACTTTGATTAGAGCAAATGCCAACTCATATTTCCAAGACGCTGGGGATAAGCCCAGCTCCTTTCTTGGTTTTTTTTCTTCTGCATTTTATCTCGTCTTCGTTGGTGGTCCTCGGCGAGTGTTTAATTAAAGTTCTCTCTCATCGCTGCGTGGGTGGCTGCAGTTCCTTTTGTGATTTTTTTTATATTTTTATTCTGTTGATACACTTGGCTCTGGCCCTGAAATCGTTTTCTTTCTGGACTTTGGGTGTCAGCTTCCATTTGGATTTTCATTTAAAATCTTTGGCGGATGTGCAGCGAGTTCGAAGGGAAAAGCCAACGGTTGCGAGTGCATTTAAATGTTAATTTTGCTTGAAAACACGTGCACAAAAAATAACAAAAGTAACAAGAAGAAGGGCTGAAGAATGAGGAACTCGACTATCGGGTACCTACTATCTTTTGTATAAGAAATTTATTAAATACAGGGGGCTTTTAGGGGAAATTATATAGATATATACGTTTTTTTTTTTAAATTAATTTTTTGGTAAGTTTAATTTGTTATTAAATGTATCTTCCCTAACATCTTAGGAGTTCACATCCCAAAATTCAAGGCTCTAAGCCGGAATTATAGCATATCAGCTCAATCTATTTATCTTTTTTATAATTTTTAATACAGTTGCCTTAAAATGAAATCTTCTTCCAAAATACCCTTAACTTCTGCAAGTACTGGATATAAAAAAGAAAAAAAAAATAATAAAAACTCAGGCCGACAAAGCTCAGATATTCAAGTGTTGAATGTCATTAGCGCTCTGTCGCCCCGAGGTCTCAGCTCAGAGCCCCCGGGTTTTAAGTTGGGGGAGTCGTCGAATCCAGTTGAGCCGAGAAATAAAACCAAACAAAAAGTCAGTCAAATGGGGGAAACACACATAGATAAGAGAAGACAGCGGGGCGGGGCGCGGCTTTTCACATCCGTAAGTGGCCAAGTGATGACCGGAAACGACAGCGAAACAGTTACATGCAAAGAACACCTGAGGCTCAACGAAACGAAGAATGAGTTGGAAAAGCAAAGGAGGAGGAGTGAAAATGTGTGCCTCTTCTTGTCTTAGCTCTTGGCGGAATTGATTATCCACCCACACAACCGGCGATTGACACGGCCTGGCGCAGCACAGCTGCAGCTTTGGAGCTTGGCTCTCAAGTTCAGGGCAAAAATTGGCAATTCAAGCGCAAAGCTGTCAACTCGAAGAGTAATATATGGTAAAGGTACAGTGATTCCAGATAGTTTCAGTCTATGAACATCATTAGAAGGGGCTTAAATCTTTTTTAAACCAAAATTATATTGATTTTTCATTTAGATTTAATAAGGGTTTCCTTATAAAGACAGAAAAATATATATAATAATGGCTAATTATATCCGTAATATGCTTTAATTTTTAATGAATAATATAATTAATGATTTCAAGCCTAAAACAATATTCTCGATTTATATTAATAATATTTTATAAAGATATTATTTGGATTTTCTCTGTGTAAAAACACCCTTTGAGCCAAAAGGGCCTGGCCAGCAGCAGGCATAGATTTCTTTTAGTTTCATTGCAAATTGCTGCAGATGCGGCATTTTAAAAATAGCCAGTCAATGTCACCAGCAATGCAATGGGCCCAGGCAAAAGGGGAACAGACTTGAACCGAGAGCAACTGCATCAATGTGGCAATGAAGCAGAGCCGAAAGCAAGCCGACAAGGCAGCAAAAAGAAGAGCAGCTGATTGGCGGTTGTTTAATGGAAATTATGGAAAGCTATAATACCGTGGATTTAATTCTATAAAACCTAAAGCTTTGCTTTCCCAGAAAGATTAAAAAATATATTATAATAATAAAAACTTTTAATTAAGAGAGAAATTTCGATCCCCTATAACTCAGGACCTATTGGGATAATAACCTTTAATTTTAATATGCAGATTTTTCTTAAGTTTTCATTTATCAAGGGATCTCAATTTAAGATTGGCTTCATATACCCCATGAAATTACTTCCCTCACATAGATGATGATTCAGCCGAGTTTCCAGCTCGTGCATTTTCCTGATGCTCCTCCGCGGATTCCGATTCGCTTTGATTAAACGCGCGCCCACCAAACGTTTTTGGGGCAATGGATTCACTACTCCACAATCCTCATCTGCCAATGTTGCTCCGGTGACACTTGGAATGAAGTGAAGTGCAGGAGGGAATGCAACTGCAATCGGCAGTGGAGGAGGATGAGGAGGAGGAGGTGGAGTAGGAGGAGGATCTGCCAGTAAAGGTGAGAGGAGGTGGAGGTTTGTCGTGTGCGTGATGCGCATGAGCGAAGCGTCATTGCGCCTTAAATGGGAGCAGCAAAACTTGGGAACTTGCAAAATGTGGCTGACAATGATGGACACAGAAAAAACATATATAGCATACACTATGTTTATACATACATATATACTTGGGAAATTAATAATATTAATACTTCCAAAGCTGGAAAAATTTTCTGTAATAACTTAAGTAATACAAACTTTTATTATTTATTTTTAGCTATTACTATAAAGATTTTATATATTTAAACAAGCTTTATATATATTTTTACAGTGCATTTATATAAATTTTAGGAGGGAGGATCATTCGTGGGCTGGACGAAGAAAGAGAAACAGAAGAGTTTGGTAACTGAAGGGGACTTTGATCGCATCGCGTTGGCTTGCGATTTTTAGACATTTCTCATTGTGCTCATTGGCAGTTGTCTGTGCAACGATGCGTTTATTAAAGTCGGGGGTGCTCCTCTATTGAGTACAAAAAGGGGATTTCAATCCCCCTTTTACTCCTCAACCTCACAAAGCCCTTTCCACAGTTGCCACGCTGCCAAACTGAAATTGAAGTTGCCTTTTTTGGTAGCTCTTTTTGGGGTCGTTTGGCCCGCCTGGCCCCCTCTTGCTTCTCGACATTGACAGAGCCATAATTCTTGAAAGGAGGCCTCCCTCTTCCATTACAACTGCCCCTTGCCCTGGCCCTGTTATGGACGTTTCCTTTTGTGAATTATTGAAATTGCGCAGTGTTTTTTTTTTTTGTGTGCGATTGATCTGCGACTGAGCTGCAGCAGTTGCAGCAGTTTGCCGCTTCTGTTCTGCTTTATTGCCATTGCAGGGAGTCGCATTCAGGGTCAGATCCGATGCCAGTCGTTGCCGGCAATCAATCAATCAGAGAAATAGCCAAGATAACGTTAAGAGTCATGTCCCTCACTCCCCTCCAGCTCACCCTTTCTGCACAATTGTTTGGAAAATCTTAAAGCGAAAGACTAGGGCCAAGTTGGATCGGTACTATATTTATGACAGAGTCGAGTCTCTGACACTGCCAGTCACGAAGGAGCCACAGAAAGCTAAAAGTCAGGGTGTTTGACAGGCCCCAGGGAAAACAGGAGAAAATCAAGGGCCAAATAAGGGAAATTGTATGAGAAAATGTGTCAAGTTAAGGCAAAGAAGATAAAATTGAGGAATAAATTGGAATAATTTGCATTAAATTCAAGTTCATAAATTTAGACTT
Source organism: Drosophila lini (assembly GCA_018905715.1). Classification (NCBI taxonomy): domain Eukaryota; kingdom Metazoa; phylum Arthropoda; class Insecta; order Diptera; family Drosophilidae; genus Drosophila; species Drosophila lini. The sequence continues at coordinate 2,968 of JAEIIL010008591.1, read as the reverse complement.
TTAATTTTATATATTTTCTTTAAAAAATCAAATGTATTTCATTTTATTTAAAAATTAAGAAACCCAAGATATAAACCGCCATATCTAAAAATAAATCAAAACGTAAGCATAAATTCAATTTTCATTGGCACGATCGGGAGGATCATGTTTCATTAGTCCCCCCCCACAAGCAGCCTCTTTTAAAAATTCAGCATCCCAGCAAAATCCCATTTAATTTCCACCCAGATTGAAAGTCAATGCCAAAACATAAAATAAACAAAACAGAGAGCAGATTTTGCGCTGACTAAAAATAATAAAACCAAAACAAAATATTTTCTTTTTTCGTTGCATTTCCGAGGGGAATTCGTTGGAATTGTTATGAAAATACGAAATGAGGACAACACCGCAAAGACCAGAGCGTGAGGATGAAAGGAAATCAAAACCAGAAACACAGAAATTGTGTGGGGGAAAGAAATCCCACAGAAATCTGGGAATGGAAAGAAATGGAATGACACTTAATGCTTCACTCCACAAAATACAAAAAGAAGGAAAAAAATATATAAAAAGAGTTGGCGCAATAAAATGGCCAATTATGACAAATTTAAGAATGAATGCTGTGTGTTAATAATGCTCAAAAAGCATTTCAATCTCTCTTTACACTTGAGAACGAACGAACGTCATCATTAGCACCCATAAAGACCCTGAAAAGCTGGACAATCTCCGCTTTGGAAAGGGTTTCCCTTTTGACCAGCAATTATGTGGCATTCCCTCTTGAAGTTTGACCTGAAAATTTGGGATGCCCTTTGATAAAAAAGGTAAGACTTTGTGGGTAAAAAACACTGAAGATGGTTTAAGTTTCAAAATTCTTTCTGTTAAAATATTGGATATCATAATCAAGGCTCAATAAGTATAATAAATACAATAAAGTATTTAAACTATATGAAAAGCCTCTCTAGCTTTAATAAAAAATATTAATCTCTGCAATTTAAAATAAAAAACCTACTCTGACTACATTTTCTAATCTAAAACTCAACATTGTTGCTTAAATTATAGGGTGAGGTTTATCAGAGGGATCGCTGAAAGAGAGAAGTTAATCTTCTCTGCCAGAGCATTTAGCCTAGATTCTGGTTTGAATCTAGCAGAGTTCAGATTGTGGGTCAAGTAATTTCCAACTCCTCCGCCTGCTCCAGCTTCTCCATCTTTCCAAATCTCGTTGCTCCTCCTTCTTCCAGCCGATCAGCAATTATCCCGCAAACGATTTTCACGACTTTTCTTGATCTTCTTCTTCTCTCTCTCTCTCCCTTTCCTTGGAACAAATTTATTTTACCTCAAAAATAACCATTAACAATTTTTCTCTTCTAATCTTTGCATCTATTGGCCATGACCAATAGAGACTATAGCCCCACCATTGCCATCCTTCTTTCCACCGAAATCCGATCAGAGAAAGAGCGAAAAAAGCGTTTCCATTAGGAAAAATTGCTTTAGGAAAATGGTTAGCAATGTATAAAAATGTCAAAGATCGCATCGTTCGAATTAATGATCGTGGCCGTGAGGAAAGAGAATGGTAGCTGCACAGAAATAAAATTATAGGGCTTACATAAAAAATAAACATAAACAAATAAAAAAATTATAATTATAATTAAAAAGGTTTTTTAATGATTTAAAATTTTAAATCATATTTTCTTTTTAGTTTTAAGAGGTTTTTTCACCTCTAAAAAATTTATCTATAAATCTACTAACTCTTCCAAATAAATTAAGGTATTAATTAAATTTTTGTAAAATTTCTATATTTTTTTAAGAATTCTTTAACATTTTTCCTGTGTAAATGGATTCAGAAAGCGGGTGGGGATCGACTTTGGCTACAGTTTGGTAGCTCCAAACACTTAATGACGTCATTACAAGCCAGCCCCAGCACGTGCTCTTCCTTCCTCCTCCACCCGAAAAGGGGAAAAATGAAATAAAAATTCAAATTTGAATTCAAATTTTTTGCGCTCAGGGGTGTTGGTATCGAGTTCCATGAATATGCAAATTGGAAAGAGAGATCCAGGGGAACGAGGATGAGATATAGCGGCTGATTCGTGGCGTTGTCGTGCGTGAATTGTAAATAAATTTATTGCGTTCGCAATTCTTTCGTTGTTTCAACTTGTTTGGTTTACACTTTTGGTTTTAATGGTCTTTGTTCATGCAGAGTTTTTGAATAATAGACACATAGTTCCCTTTTGTTTTCTTTTTTTGGGGGGGAAAGACAACGGAGCGACTGCCGAGGGTGGCCAAATTATTTGGCAAATGGCATAAAAATGCCCACAATGACAAATGATTTATAAAGTTGGGGGAAGTATTTGGAGATTAGATGGGAATCGGAAGCAGTAAAGTGACAATCCCCAAAGAAAATCGATTTAGCTTCGTGTTCAAATTGAAATTAATGAATATGAAGAGGCAAGGACTAGAATACTAAAGTAGATAAAGAATTTATAATAAAAGATAGGGATTGGTATAAACTTAAGTAGATAAAGAATTTATAAATAAGATTGGGAATGGTATACAAAAATGACTTTAAAACTAAATCTAAGTTGTCATTGTAATTATACGTTTAAAGTTCTTTTTTTTGACTCCCTTTTTAACCAGAATCAACCTTCTTTGACCTCCTTAAAGCCCCCATTTAACTCTTGTGTCAATGACCAATGCCTTGAGTGCATGGGAATTACTTAAAGTTCTGCAGGAAATTAAAACATTTGAGATGCCTGCACAGAAAATAGCAATGTGGAATATATCACAAATCACAGGGCAATGCCAATTCCCTTTGAGTAGAATTCTAGAACTGAATCCTGATCTGATCCCTGGTCATGGCCATGGTCATCAGAGCCGACTCGGGCATCTGGCATTTCAATTACACAAGCTGCGGCGCGATCTAGACCTAATTGATTGACTCCAGACTAGGGATGTCGGAAATATATCAAAATATCAAAATATCGATATTTTTTCTCTTAAA
>JAEIIL010008563.1:0-28227 GCA_018905715.1 Drosophila lini | reverse complement strand
TTAAACACAAACAAGTCCTTTCAAAGCTCGATAAAAAATCTGATATGTATAAGAAATAATGTACCACTTACCGCTTAATCCTTAAGCCTAAACATAAATTCTAGATTTTCCTAGACCGCATTTTTAAATGAAATATTTTTAATATTTCTATAATGATTATATATTCTATTAGAATTCATTGAATTTAAAGGAATACATGATAGAAAAGTCTGCTTGTATTAGAAAATACCTTTGTGGAATTTATTGCGCATTCCCAGGTGTGAGAATTACTCTTGTTTAGCTGACTTTTATTTCTCAATCAATTTCTCTGTTCTCTTTGTGCAAATTCCCTGCGAATGCCGCGAGCAAAACAAAGACGAGAATTATAGCTTCCATCCGCCAAGCGCTCGGTGGTTTTCCCGTTGGCTGCTCTGGCTGGGTAGCCTCTGGCGCTGCAGGGCTTCCCGGTGGCTTGGCCTGGAGTGCCGCCTCCTCCTCCGGCTGCTCCCACCATCGCTGGCCATGGGCAAATGGTAATTGGAGCCGCTGCCTAAGTCCGCTGCTTCCCAAGCGGTCGGTAAACTGCAAGACGATCGAATGCGCTGGCTGCCAGGGCCACCCTAAAGATTGCGCTGCTCCCCTCTCACCTGGGAAACCCCCGAAGGGGTCCCTAGTTTCCTCACTAAGCTTTATTTGCATTGCTGAGAGCAGAGCAGTACAGTAAAGTCAGGGGACAAAGGAAAGGGTGAGGAACTATAAAATAAAGTTAAAGTTAAAGGAGAATTTTCTAGATTTTCCTTGGAACCACCTAACAATTTAATAATATTAAATAAAATATATAAAATCTAAAAAAATATTCTCTAAATTCTCTGGTAATTTCTAATTTAAATATTTCTGATACCTGAAGCTCACTGTACCTGTCTATCTTAATGTCAGCTTGCCTGGCGACAACTTCTCAGCAGTCGCCGCTCTTGGTTAGTTGGTGCCCATCAGCGGCACGCTTCGGTTCGAGAAACGGTCGTCTCCAAAACTTAGTATCTTAAACATAGGATAAGCCCAGATATATAATGTCCGACTCTGATAGCAAGCTGATTGATGTGGAGGTACCGCAGCCCCTGGAACAGCCTGGAGAGCAGCACGAGCTGCAGTTGGTGGGGCCTGTGGGTGCCACCATCGAGGTGCCCAGCCTGGACAGCACTCCTAAACTATCGAAAAGGAACAGTTCGGAGAGAAGTTTACCCTTAAGAAGCTACAGCAAGTGGTCGCCCACGGAGCAGGGAGCCACACTGGTCTGGCGGGATCTCTGTGTGTACACCAATGTGGGTGGCTCCGGGCAGCGGATGAAGCGGATCATCAACAACTCGACGGGGGCCATTCAACCGGGCACTCTGATGGCTCTAATGGGCTCGAGGTAAGCCGGCCAAGAAATCGATATATCCCCCAGTGGCAGTGGCAGAGTTCATCCAAGTGGAAAAGAACACGATGCCCAAAAATGTGCCAACTATGTCAAGATGTTGGATTTACACTTGTGATTATCAAATACAGCGATAAGATTCCATCAGAGATTCCTCAGTAAACCACATCTCATCTCTCATTCACAGTGGCTCCGGGAAAACAACACTTATGTCGACTTTGGCCTTTCGACAGCCCGGTAAGTGGCACGTAGTAGTACCTAGTAGTTTCCGATAAGATAGCTTATCCATTACCCATTATCTCATTATCTCGCCACGATCTGCTCCATTTGCATTGGGATCTGGGATGCAGCCGGGACTGTGGTTCAAGGCGACATTCTGATTAACGGCCGGCGCATCGGGCCCTTCATGCACCGCATCAGTGGTTATGTCTACCAAGATGATCTCTTTATAGGATCGCTGACAGTGCTGGAGCATCTCAACTTTATGGTGAGTTGTGTGTACCTTGTATATCTGCAAAGAGCGACTTATGATATTTAAAAAATCTCTGGAGATTCACAATAGAAACTTCTCTAAATAATTTTTCCTCTCTTACCCACCTAGGCCCATCTCCGCCTGGATCGCCGCGTGTCCAAGGAGGAGCGTCGCCTCATCATCAACGAGTTGCTGGAGAGGACCGGTCTACTCTCCGCTGCTCAGACACGGATTGGCAGCGGCGATGACAAGAAGGTTCTCTCCGGTGGAGAACGCAAGAGGCTTGCCTTTGCCGTGGAACTGCTAAATAATCCAGTGATCCTGTTCTGTGACGAACCCACCACCGGTCTGGACTCCTTCAGTGCCCAGCAGCTGGTGGCCACGCTGTACGAGTTGGCCCAGAAGGGTACCACCATTCTGTGCACCATTCACCAGCCCAGCTCGCAGCTCTTTGACAACTTCAACAACGTAATGCTGCTGGCCGATGGAAGGGTGGCCTTCACGGGTTCGCCACAGCATGCTTTAAGCTTCTTCGCCAATCATGGATACTATTGTCCGGAAGCCTACAACCCAGCGGACTTTTTAATTGGAGTTTTGGCCACCGATCCGGGATATGAGCAGGCCTCGCAGCGTTCTGCTCAGCATTTGTGTGATCAGTTTGCGGTCAGTTCGGCGGCCAAGCAGAGGGATATGCTGGTGAATCTGGAGATCCACATGGCGCAGTCTGGAAATTTCCCCTTCGACACGGAGGTGGAGTCTTTTAGAGGCGTGCCCTGGTACAAGCGATTCCATGTGGTCTGGCTGAGGGCTTCCCTAACCCTGCTGCGGGACCCCACCATACAGTGGATGCGGTTTATACAGAAGATTGCCATGGCTTTTATCATTGGCGCCTGCTTTGCCGGGACTACGGAGCCATCGCAGCTGGGAGTGCAGGCGGTGCAGGGTGCATTGTTTATAATGATATCGGAGAATACCTACCATCCCATGTACTCTGTGCTGAACTTGTTTCCCCACGGATTCCCCTTGTTTATGAGGGAAACACGCTCGGGACTGTATTCCACGGGGCAATATTATACTGCCAATATTTTGGCCTTGGTGAGTATTATAATTTGAGATATTTAGGGATATATTTGGAATAGATGAAGAAATAAATTTTTTAATTTCTTTAACTTTATTTTAAAACTTAAACAAATTAATATTTAAAGCTATAAAAGAAAAACTTTTTTGTTATTACCATCTCAACATTAGAATCTAGTTTGTTATGTTTGCAAATAAACAATAAACTCTGTTGCCTCTCTTCTCACTTAGCATTCCGATAAGAGTCTTTCACAGCTATTCATTTAATCTTTTTTTGTTACTATATTTTACTAAGAAACTTTGGGTACCAATGAACTTTAGAGAAAGAAATGTTATCTTGGCAAAATAAGATATAGCACACGCGCATTTGCTCTAGTTTTATATTAATAAAATATTTATTTATTTATTATTTTTTTATGTCATGTATTATTAACTAAATAATCTTACCTCTCTTCATTTCTTTACAGCTACCAGGCATGATAATTGAGCCCTTTTTGTTCGTCATTATTTGCTACTGGCTGACGGGTTTGAGGTCCACATTTTATGCTTTCGGAGTGACTGCCATCTGTGTGGTGCTGGTAATGAATGTGGCCACAGCCTGCGGTTGTTTCTTCTCCACAGCCTTCAATTCGGTTCCCCTGGCAATGGCTTACCTGGTGCCCTTGGATTATATATTTATGATAACCTCTGGTATTTTCATTCAAGTGAAGTGAGTGTTCTTCTATAGGTACTTTTTGAGTCCTTTGTTAAAAAGGAATGCCTTCACTCACAGCTCCCTACCCGTGGCCTTTTGGTGGACGCAATTTCTCTCCTGGATGCTGTATGCCAATGAGGCCATGACCATAGCTCAGTGGTCTGGAGTGCAGAATATAAGTGAGTTCTAGGAAATTCTTCTATTTACTTGAATTTAATATATTTGTATAATTGCAGCCTGCTTCCAGGAGAGTGCCGACCTGCCCTGCTTCCACACTGGCCAGGATGTGCTGGACAAGTACAGCTTCAACGAGAGCAATCTCTACCGGAATATACTGGCCATGGTGGGTTTATTCTTTGGCTTTCATCTGCTGGGCTACTATTGCCTGTGGCGACGGGCCAGAAAGCTGTAAGAGCCCTCAGTTGGAGTGCTGTAAATATATAAAACAACTACGATGCTATTGATTTGATCTAATAAATCATTTCTAGACTGTAGAGTTTCCAAATTAATAGCGCCATTTATTAACACATTTTGTTTTTATATTTCTTTCGGTTGACAATGAAACACTTACATTGACGGGGGGTTTCTTATGCTTGGTTGGGCCTTATCTTCAACTTCAAACTGAACATCAAAGCTAATCAACATCGAGTCGGATATATAGATACACTTATATATAAACTATAAATATATATATATATATATAGGATGTACTGCGCAATCAGTTAAATCATAGTTCGTAGCTGTAGGCGTAGTCAAAAGGTGGCGGCCGAGAGGCTTTCGTAAAACTTGCGAGTTAAAACTAAGTAACAAAAGGTTATAAAATAATTTATGCATCCTTACATTTTCTTCATAGAAATCACAGCGAGAATTTTGTTTGTTTTTCTTTGGTTTTACGCATAATATATATTTATATACTGCATCAAATATTTTAGTTCTATTTATATATATATAGTGATGATGCTTTCAGCAACATTGAGACATACAGACATTGAAACACATTTAACGTTACACATAAACGATGCTGCTTTAACATTTAACGTTATTCGTATTTGATACTCATTTAATATTACCTTAGGCCTTAGAAAATATCATTTGTGCAACAGTTGAATATAGATTTTATGTTGCTCTTTGTGTTCAACAGACTTCAATTGACAGATCTCTGGTTTTGGTAGTGAGAACACCAGCCAAGGACAGCCGGAAAAAATACTATTTAAGGATATGGTAATGCAGGGAATATATATTTCCAATGAGTTGTTAATGGAAGCTGTCCAAGAGCTGGGCTTAGAAGTGTCTTAAGGGGAATGCAATATATATTTTATAGATTTTCTTAGCTGATTGGAGTTTCAAGAAGGTCAAAATACTTTATTGATTCAAATGAAATTAGTTTAGCGATGGTAAAGACTGTTGCATTCCCCTTTACACATTTAATACTTTGTTATGCGTTTTACCATAAACAATTAAATTCGATTTCTTTGCACACACTTATTCCTTTTTAATTTAATTTTAATTTACTGCTGCAATGGCTGCCATCTTACCTACTAACGCACATAGGAACCTTACACACCTACACTCCTTGCCAAAAAAGGACTTCAATCCATCCACTTTTCACTTACAACCTATCGAATGGTTAACAGTTCTAGATCTTAATAATCAATGCTCATTGGTACCCCGTTGAAGTGCAAGACTTTGCTTTCGTACTTTACTTTTCTGAGTGATATGGAAACGTTTTTGTTTATTTGGTGCCCTGAAACACTAACTGAGGAACAACACGTAAAGCTACAATAAATGCGAGATCATACAATGGGGGGAAGGGAAGAGTTGCGGCTACGAAACGAACTTCTATAAGTGGAAAAGTTAAGAATAAAAATGCAATAAAATTAAGGAAATTGTACTGAATATACAACATTGGAAATGATGTATTTACCAAAAATGTTTATTTGGAAAATTAATGGATATCCCAGAAGTTTTAGAACCATGTCAAACCTTAAGAAACCTTTTTAACTGAAGATTCTAATATAATTGTTCTAATATTTCGGAAAAATAGTGTATAAACCCCTTTAAATTTGTTTCATATTATTTAATTCCAACTTATAGAAGTTCGTTTGTGCCGAATACTGGCAAGCCCAATCAATCTACAAGCTAACATACAACCTAACTCTATTCAAAAACCAATAACCACTACAATCACTACCTATACCTTTACTTCTACTTTTCCCACTACTACCTCTAAGCCCTTCAGATTTGTACATATTTACACGGTTGCCTGCGCATCCTTTACGTGCTAACATCTTGAAGGAGTCCGGTCCTCGGGCTACTGGCCCCCCCACCCGTGCCTAGGCCCAAAGTCGATCCACCGCCACCATTCGTGCTGCTGCTGCTGCTGATGAGCACCATGCTCCTGCTGTTTGGAAGGACAAACACCTCGGTGGTCAACTGACCAATGGGGCTCATCGACTGCGAGGTCTTGATGGGACTCCGATTTGGCTCCAGCGTGGCCGTTCGAGGTTGCCAGTCCTGGGAGGAGGTCTCCGTGGAGGATTGACCGGGCACCGAGCTCTCCAGCGTTCCCGGCGCCGTTTGCGTGGAACTCTGGCTCTCGTTGGACAGGAGGCGCATCGTGGTGGAAGTGGTGCAACTGGCTGCAATGGTGGTCACCGATCGCCGCTTCTTTTGCTGTGAGGAGCATGTTGAGGATCCTGATGAGGAGGAGAACGGAGTGGCTGTGGTGGTTACCGTCTCTGTCACATTGAAGCTGACTATTGTATCCCTTTTCCGAAGAGTCGTGGTGGTGGACACGCTTTCACCACGGAGATTCTGTTGCTGCTTGTTGCTCAGATCCGACAGGCTGATGTTGTTCTTGAGCAGGATTTCGAGGTTTTCAATGGAGTCCTTGAGGCCAATCTTCTCATCCCTGGCTATCTCATCCTTGAGTTCTGCCACCAGAGTCCTTGGTGGAGCCGTGGGCGTGGCCAGGGATTTACTGGCGCCCCCACACTCCGAGCAATTGTCAGTGGCCATGGGATTCGAGGCAGGATTACCGCCGCGCAGGATGGCGGGCAGAGCTCCAATAGTGACCACACTGGAACTGTTGGAAATGCTGGGCGTGATGCCCGTGGAACTGCTCACCGTAGTGCCAAAGGAGGAGGAGATGTTGTGCTGCCGGCAAAGGGATTTTCTTCGCTGCGCCGTTAGGTTCTGCATATTAGAATTGAGATCGATGTCCGGTGAGGGCAACAGGTCATCTTCCTGCTCCGAGGGATCTTCTTTAACCGTTTCCTGTTGCTTCTCCGCCTCGCTGACTGGCTTCTCCAGCTCCTTGCTCAACGTCAGTGTCTTCGGTGGCTCAACCTCGGCCTTGGCCAGCTCCTCCTTGACTTCAATGGGCTTCTTGCCCTTGAGGAAGTAGGTGATCATAGAGCCCTTGCCCTTCACATCCACACTGCCGCGGCATGTAAGCTCAAAGCCTCGTCCCTCTAGGATCTGCTGCGTCTCCTGTGTCACCTGGACAGGTACAGGGAACACGCAATGGGGGTGGGAGAGAACAAGCAATAACATAAATTCCAACTGACAAGTTCAATGGCTGCCGCAGGAAGGCACAAGGAGCTGGCTCAGCTTTATTTATTCACCCGCGCCCAACCCTTGACTACATATTTCATGATAACACCCAGGACATCCAGCAGGAGTCCCCCAATCGCATGGGCACTCCCTATACGAAGCCCAGTCTCCCGAAACTCGCCCGCTTAATAATTTATTTTTCTTGCAAATTTTGTTTCTCCCTTCGTTTTATTGACAGCGCCGTCGACGCTCGACAAATAAAATCAAATGCGCATTTGTATCTGTATCTGTAGCTGTATTTGAATCTGTATTTGCACACATTTGAGCATCAGGGTGGTCTTGGTTACTTTTTAAATTAAGAAATATATATAAAAATAGTATAGTTTTAATACAATTAAATATCTGAAATTGAAACAGAAAGCATTTTCTAAAAATTGTAGGAAAGTTGTACAGAATCTTATCAATTTTTTTGAAGAGATATTTGGCAATATTTGCTGCAATATAAATATCTTATTAAAAATTAATATAATTTATTTTTAATATATCTCTTAGAATTCTTTGTCCAACAAAAACCGAGCCACCCTGATGCAAAAGGTATCCTCATCTCATATTTGTGTACCTATATCAGTGCCTTTTTTCCTTCGGGAAAAAGTTTCGTTGACACTAAAAACTTTCGCGCTGAAGTGGTCAGCCCAGGTTGTTCTTGATTAGGTGGGCGTGGCTGCCTAAGCCGCCCACTCCTTTTGAAAACTTTCGCAAAACATAAACATTTCAGTGTAGAACTTTCGCTGGTGAAAGTGAGGCGGCAGCCAGCTGAGTGCCCACGATTAGCCGATGATTAAATCAAGATGCTTGGACTCACCTGGATGTGATCCACCAGACCCGTGGAGTCCATTCGCGAGGCCACATTAACGGCATTGCCCCAGATGTCATACTGCGGCTTACAGGCTCCAATGACGCCGGCCACCACAGGACCAATATTGATGCCTAAAAATGGGGATAAAGCAAGGGTAAACGGAAATTGTTTAAAGTCGAAATTTTAAAAATATACAAAAGTCTATCGAAAATTTCTCCCGTGTACCGAAACTATGTAAATTTCATCAAAACAAAGTTTTTTGCTATAGCTTCCTCACCTATTCGCATCCGAAAGTTGTTAAAGGAGTGCATGTTGACCTCCTCGATCTTGTCGAACAGCTGCAGGGCGTAGTCTGCCATGGCGGTCACGTGGCTGAAGTTCACCCGGTCGCAGGTGTTCGCCGTGAGGCCGGATGCCGCCATGTAGGTGGCCCCCGTGCTCTTGATTTTCTCAATGCAGCTGCGGAAAAGGGGTTAGCATAGGAGGTGGAGAGCGGTTAGCGGAAATGGACCAAACCCCAAAGTGGCTAAACGGAAACGGATGCTGGGACTCACCGGAAGCGCTCCTCGCTGAGCAGCTCGTCGAAGTCGGCGATAATCTCATTCAGCAGACGAAGGCACTCAACGCCCTCGTTATTGCCCTCCAGTTCCACATAGAACTCGGAAAAGTTGGGAATGCTGGCGAACAGAATGCACACCGAATCGCACTGTTCGTGATACAAGTCCTGCAAGAAAGTTTGAGGAAATTTAATACAGATTTAAAGGATTTTCTATTTTTCACAAACCTACACAAATATAAATCTCAGCTTACCATCGAATATTTCGATATTCAATTAAAAGCAAAATAAAATCAAATAAATTTCTACCTTCGAGGAAAAACACAAAAATCCAATATTGGCCTAGTGAGATTTCTGCCGAGCTCATTGGCTTTTGTATGGAGTGTGTATATGTGACCATCAAATGTGGCTAAGCTTGTTGAATTTGCATTTAATGCGGCAGACTGCCCCGCCCTGCCCGCCTCCCAGACTTGCCCCATTTAATGCCACAGCGCCTCCCCTTGGAAACCCGTTGACTTTCCACCTTGCGGCAAGTGCAGCGAAATGTTTTCAGGCCGCATACACGTGGTCACATCAGCATCGCCATCAGGATACTCAGCTCCTTCTTCCACTCTCCACTCCACTAACCCACATTTCCCCTTAACCCTCCTGCTGGTTTGTTTTCCAATCTGAGTCCTTTGCCTCGTCCCTCGCTTCTGGGGCTCCTCCACTTGGCGCAGATTTCACAGCCGCAAAGTTTTTTAATATGTTGAACAGTTTGCCAGCACGCCTCATGAATATATAGCCACTATATGTCTGAAATCGTGTACATACACCTAAAGTCAGCTTAGTGGGTATGCTAATGGTCCTACTTTTTATTTGAATATATTTTTTGGGACACCTTTTGAGAACTTTATGAAGGCTTTATCAACCATAGTTTTTATAGTTTAAGAAAATAATATTTTCAAGATTTATTCGTCATTAAAAAATTCTTAAAAAAAAAAGAAAAAGGGTTTTCAAACCTTTAAAAAAATGTTGAGTTTTTAAAAAATCGTAGAGTATAACTTAACCCCTGAAAGAGTTATTTTTTTGTGAGCTTCCTACCCCCAAATATAATATAATATAATATATTAAATATAATGTATAATATTTCATATATTAAATAATATAACAAATTTTGTATATTAAATTCTTTTCCATTTGTTTGTTATTAGCTGTAAAAAATAATATTTGTTTTTATAATTGTGTACTCACGTCAAGGTGCTTTTCGCGGCTCAGAAAATGCTCGGCCACGTGAACGGGCAGAATGTTTTCAAGCAGTTTACGGTTATAAGCCTGTAGATGCTCCATGTCCTCCTTTTCCTCTGCGAAATATTCGCAACAAATGGCCACAAAGAGAGCAGCAAAAACAAAACATAAGCGTGAAATTGAAATATCAGTTTATCAGTTTACCGAAGCGTAAAGTAAAAGCACAAAAACAGAAAGCACAGAGCTGACAGCACACCCACACACACAAAACAAAAAACACACAAACAAAAAACAAGGAAATTCGGTGGAAAATGTCTGAGTGCATCTGTGTGAGAGTGGGCGTTGCAATTGTGCACTAATACTAATGAAGTGGCTTATGTCCCGAAACTTTTCCGACCCCCTCTCTCTCTCGCACTTTGGAAATCATTTCGAATCACTGACAGTGTGTCAAACGGAAAAAGCGACGTCATGAACGCAGGAAAATGGCTTACAACTTTTCAACCAACTCGCAAATTTTAATCAGTCAGAATCCTACGAGGGGTTTCCCTTAAAATGCAACAGGAATTTACGAATGAGTGAGGAAATTCGACGTTTGTGAATTTAGAGGAATACTGCCAACTATGCGAATACGTGTTGTTACATATGGGAATTTATGTGAAATTAAAAGCTGGCTTACTGTGAAGTTGAAAGTTAATTAAGGTATATTAATGCAGCCCTAAAAGTGGCTTCAACTTGCTCAAGTTGTATATTAAGTTGGTGTGGAAGGTGTTTTGGAAAATATACATTTTCCCTGTTAAATACATCTTCTTCAATAACTAAAAAATACTTTTTAAATTAATTAAATCAAAAATACTTCCACCTCAAAGTACACCCTCATAAACAATAAGTGTTTAAAACACTTTTCCTTCCTGCATTATAAATTACAACAAAAATTGAACTTTAAAATGTCTTAATTAGTTGAAAACTAAAATTTAAAAGCACTCTAGCTCATTCCCTTTGACCAGTTTAAAAAGTTTTCTGAATAATTTTTCGCAAAGTTCGAAAGTAGTTTTACTCGGTTTCCATTTGCACACTTTGCCTGCCCAATTGCCTTTGAAATAATAATTAAACTTGTCTCACCCGTGGCCTGCAGCTTCCAAATAAAGTCCAGGCGGTAAGTGGCCTCCGTTTGATGGCTGTGAAAAATCAGCGCCAGCATAAAGGCGAACAGGAATATGGAATCAATTATGTAGCGCAGCATTGCCTCCTCGTTGCTGTTGGTAACATGGAAGAAAAAACAAGCCCCGAAATGGCGACAATGACGAAGTTATTCCGGTCCATTAAAGGGCAATGCAGGGCGACAAGGACACGAAACGGAAAGGAACAAGAGAAGTTAGTGCTGGTTGATAAATGAAGCCGAGGGCGGCGGCTTCTGTGTTTCCATTTGGATTCGGAGTGGGTGCTAAATACAATTTTAATGCAGTTTGCGGCTGCCGTAAATGCAATTCAGCTGGTGCCGACTCAGCAGTGGTCCTTGTAACCCCTTGCGACCCACTGAACCCAACTGAAATTGCATTACGCCATAATTCGTTTTCATTCAGAGATAGCGCAGCTGTCTCTCTGAATGCAGAATGTACGGATGCTGGATGGGGAATGCTGAATGCTGGATGTTTTACTTACGCCAACTCCTGGCTTATTTCCTTGCTGCGCGTGTACAAGTAGGTGGAGCAGGCCATGTAGCTGCCGGAGGCCAGCAGGAGCAGCAGCAGCTTCAGCAGGATGCGCAGCACTTGGTAGGTGGCACAGCTCATCATCGAGAGCAGCGTGAGCAGCAGGAATGTCTGTGGGCGGAATCAGAGAATTATATATGTATATAAATGCAGCCCTAACCCGCGGGGATAAATTGCATAGCAACTGCCAGCTGGGCAATAAAAAATTACACAAGTTGGGTAATATTTTCAAAAGTAACTGGTAATTCCAGAAAATTATAATAATTATAGCTTGAGATATAGACAAAAGACTAGAGATTTTGCTAGTGACTCACTTACATTATAGGCCAAATAAAAGTCGCAATCGGAATCCGGATCCTCCAGGGCATACATCTCCTGATGGTTATATGCCGTGACATTTATATTCCCGTTGACATCCAGCCAGAACAACTTTCGCTGTAGCAACTCCAGCTGGCGGGCCGATTCCTGGAACTATATATAAATATATATATATTGTGAAGAGCATTGCTAATTAGCTGTCTTGCCATGAAATTCACATTAGACAAGTTTAACGATCTGCGGCAGATTTTAACGACGCAGCCCCCAACAGGTCGTACAAGTCGCAGTTCCCCTCGGAGATTGGCCATTAAGCGTGGCCCAAAATGAATACGAATGCCTCCTAAAGTGCCATTAAATGCGGCCCGAAACAAACACGAAAGTGACAGCGAAATGTCAAAGAACCCGGGGGCAAGGAGACTCGATCCAGACAAAAGCCATGGGGCAGGTAACAAGTTGCCCATAAAGCCACCTCTCACTTCATCATGTGGAGCTGGAGCCGGAGCTGCCTGGGACTAGGATTCATTGCCCCTCGATGGAATTCCTTGCTTGGCTCCGCTCTCTGCTTGGCCAATGCCGAACTTTAATGGAAAAACTTTTGTTTTGACGCGCCCCAGCAAAACAACATCGAAAGGAAGAACGCAACAAGCGCGCCCCCGATTTTGTTTGGACTACAAAACGTAAATTTTATTTTTATTCCTTTTAAGAGGTTGCCATCGTCTCGTTCTCTTTGGAATTTCTAGTCGCAAAAGTTTCCCCCTGAGCTCCTCCGCAAGTAAATGCACAGCCAATGAAGGATAAAAAAAAGAACAGAAAATAACAAGAAAGGAAGCTAACTTCGGTATGTTCGATATTTGTATACCTTGGCAAGTTTGCAAAAAAAATTTAAAAATTTTAACAATTTTAATGACCTCCTTATAAAATTTGAAAAAATTAAGCATATAACAAGAGCGTCATGGCTAATGATGCTGATTAAGAAAAATAGGGTCAGAATTGACTCCTTCACTGCGTTACAAGCTTCTAACTAAAACGCTAATACCCTGCAAGGGTATAAAAAGTCGGATCAAAAGTTAACTTGGTCGAGTTTGGGATGCCCTAAAACAGAAGGAAAAGTAGCCCCAAGGCAGTTGGGATACAGTTTCCAGTTTTTATTCAACTTTATGGCTAAATGGCTAAAATTTCAAAAGCTTAATGATTTCCCATAATATTGCGCATACGCCATGTATGTCGCATTAAAGTCAACGCATAATTCTGTGCTTGTCGTTTCAGAAATAACTTTTGACATTGTGTCACATAGAGAGAGAAAACTTTTATTTGGCAAATATTTTTGCATTTGTCAGATTCTATGAATTTTTAGGGGGGAGAATTTGCATTGTAATTTAAAGTGTATTTTGTTTTGAATAATAAACTAAGAGGAGATTGCAATCAATTCAAGAGAATTTAAAATTGAGATGTTTTTATTGAAAATCTCAGAGAAGGAACGTAGAAATTTATTTGACTTCTTTGTAAATATATTTTATTTAATTCAATCTTTAAAATTAAAAGTTTAAACCTTATGCAATTGCCTTGCTTTTTTATTTACTATTTTCATAAATTTATAAATTCCGAAAAACCATTTTTAATAAACCCGTTTTGCTGTCATAATGCGGCATTCGTAATTAAATTAAAAAGCACCACGTTCGTGCCTTCTCGCTTGTTCTTTTTGAATTTGCACTCAAACATTTATGGCATATTATAAAGGCAGCCAATTACTAGAGGGCGATTACCCCAGCCAAATTATAGATATATATATAAAATATATATAAATTCATGTACACTCACCATGGCCAGGAGGGTGGTGAGAACAATCAAAGCGACGCTGGCGAAGGCGAAAAACTGCGATATCCTGCGATTGCTATGAATGCGCAATGAGAAGCGTTTGATGTCCGATGGCAGCTAAAAAGTTTTGGCATTCCGCCGAATGAAAAATGCAGAATGTCAACAATCCCCCTTTGCTCGCTCTTTGTGTGTGTGTGTGTGTGGGTGCTCACCTGAAAGTTGATTTTATGACATGCCACCAGAAATACCAGGAGCCCGAGCAGCAGCACAGCGCCGGTGGACAAGGCCAGAGTCAACAGGGAGCTGCAATGAAAGAGTGGCAAGAGTGAAGAGTGGTTGCCAATTTAAATAGAGCAACTTTTTCGGCAACACGTATACGCAGCGTGTGCATGCAAAGGAGTCAAGAGCCAGCGGGCAAACACATTGCAACGCCACATTGCGCTCGGACGCCCATCTGCACTGCAACAACGGTGGCATTCAGCTCATCCATACGGATTCCCATTGCCCATTCCCAGTCCCGCACTCACCTCTGGAACACCACCAGGCGCATTGCACTCGTTCCGAGCAGCACCAACAGACTGCAGTAGAAGTAAACACACAACATGCGATCCGGCTCGCTGGCGTACTGAAAAACAAAGCGTTAAAAGAATGGCTTAGCTGCAATATTCCTATACATTTTGTAAATAAATAAACAAGTGCCTTTTACAAGGGAAACAATAGCTTGAAAGTAACATGAAATCCATGCTTGTTGTTTTAAAGTTAAGCCAAGTTAATTTGGCTTGAAAGTTATTCATGTAAGTTTACACATGCTTCCCTTGTGTTATAACCTGACTGCTAAGTTAAATTAAATTTTAAAAGAATTATGAATCCTTAACCTATATTACCTTTCTCTCCAGCACATTATCCTTGAAGCATAGCAGCAAGGACTGACAATGCTCGGCCCTTAAGTGATCTATGCTGCGGGCATCTATGGCACGCATTAGATACTCATTCACCTCGTCCTCGGGATCCTTGGCACTCTCCGAACTGTCCCCAAAGCCAAATCTAAAATGGAATAAAAACAATAACAAATATATATAAAAATAATTTAAGAAAAAATAACTCTTTTGTTAATAATTATAAAACCCACTTTGAAGTATGCTTCTGGGCTGTTCCATGACCCATCATGCGCAGCTCTTTGGATATATTTCCATTCACCTGCAGGCGATTCCGAGACTTTTTGTGCTGCAGAAAAGGTCAGAATTAAATATATACAAAAAGAGAGAGCGAAAGTAAATAGAGAAGTTAACTTACCGGCCTGTAGATATCCCCCGGCACTATGAGATAGGTTTCTATCTGGTGATCCTTGAGATACGAGTTGCGTTCATTGCCCTTGCCCTGCTCCACTTCATAGTCGCCATCCAGACACTTTAAGGTCTCCTTGGTGATGTGAACGCGTCTAAAAATAAAGTAAAAAGTAAAGGACACATACTAATGATTATCTTGGCCAGCTTAGGGTTAGTCCTTTTTTTTCCAGGACATGTGGTTGGTTGGAAAATGCAGTTAACCGCAGGAAACACTCACATTAGAAGCCACACACAAGCTGCTGCCACAGCAGCCACGAGCACATTTTCCACGCCCCGTATTTTCCTGCAGATTTTCCCCGTTTTCCCTTTTCACTAAATTGTTTTTAATGCTGTTCTTGGCTGCAGATGCGCCTGGCTTCTTGGAATATTGATAATTACACGACGCTTTGTTATGGATTGCTTCAGTCCACATTCCCCGGGGCAGGCTGGCAACTTCCTCCCGCCGCTGCTAACGAACTTTTTACATGCCACGCCAGCTGAACTCTCGGCTCAGAAATTGCAGCTTATCAGGCATCCAGCCAAGCCATACCAGGAGAAGTAGCTGTTGCTACATATAGCCAGGGCCAACACTGCAGCTATTTGCTTTTAATTTCACCCGGGACAGGGCTAACAAACGAGCTGAAGTCGCCCGGCTGACCCAAATAAACTCAACAGTTACTTAAACTTCCACCCAAAGTCGCAGCGTGAATATTCAAAAAAAGAAAAAATCAACACCGAAGGCGGGCAAAGAACATGGCCAAGCTACTCGTAAAAGATAACTTCGACTCGGCAAACTACACTATTTTGTGGTGAAGTTTATTTTGTACTGTATCGAATAAGTCACAGGAGAAGCAAAATCGGTTGATTGGCTTAAAGAGGTAGTATAAATAAAACATACTCAAGATTTTTAAGCAAACTCCTTATTTATTCCAGCTACTGATAAAAAATATCCCGAATAGACAAGAAATAGTAGGAGATTGTGGTTAATAGCTTTTTTATGATACTGTCCCGTGACCCCAATGGAATGCCTTCAACCTCGTCTTCACACTCATATCCATCTTTCAATGACCACTTGTCGCTCGTGAGATCTATATCGGCAGCCACGAGTCTTTTTTCAAACTCTTCGTATGATATCCGATCGAGTGAGTTGCTTCCAAAGGCCTGATGTTCCAGCATCATCAACTCCACCGCCACCTCGTTCTTTAGCTCCTTCTGCCCCTGTTGCTTTAAAAGATAGCGCATGGTCCTTCGAAAATCATTGCGTTTGATGCAGCCACTATGACTGCAGTCAAACATCTTGATGAGAAACCGCAGCTTCTCAGCGCGACCGGGCTTAGTGCCTCCAAAGGGACTCGACTGTGGCCTCAGAATAATGGCAAAGATCTCCACGAATTTGTCGAAGCCCACGCGGGCATCCTGTCCAGGACTGGCAAAGAAACTGTCCACAACCTGGCGGTACATGGGATTCAGGGCCAACTGGGGAATGCGTAGCAGGTCGGGGGGCATCAGGTAACCCTCCTCAAAGCGATCCAGTTCGCAAAAGCGCGCGTACAGGCTATTTAGCTGCTTTGTGGACAATCCACTGGACAGCCGAAAGCGAAACAGATCCTCGCGACTTAGAAATGGGCGGCTCGGTACAAGACCCATGTCGGTCTTATAACAATTTTTGTGGATACCTCTGTATTTGGTAACAAAACGTTCGATTTCACAGCCAATATTAAGCAAAATATTTAAATAGGAAACGTTAGCAATAGGCTTTTATTACAGAGCCTATTTTTTCTACATTATTCTAAATTTTTTTAAAGGGATTAAATTCTATCTAAGTAGGTTTTTGAAACTGAAATTTCAGTTTATTAAAAACTAAGAAACAACTTGGCTTAGAAAATACTTTCTTGAAATAGTTTTCTTAAGACAAATCTTATATAAAATCTGTGGTAAAATATATATAATTTATAACCACGCTAAAACTACATGTAAAATATTTTTCTAAAGAAGACAAACCCCAGTTTCAGCCAGATATAGCTCAGCCAGCCTGAGCTTTTTAAGTCAGGGTATATGTATGAACAGAAACAAATTGCTCGAGTGCTGAAGTGAGTGCAGCTGAATCAACAGCAACAAAATATTGTTCCGAGGGCACTTATCAGTGGTGGGTGTTCGGGAGTGGGCGTGGGCGTGGCATGCCTCAAGTCGGGTGCATGGCAAGTTGTGGGCCATAATCGATTGGGCGTCGGGCTATTTGAGGAGCTTCCGAAGGGGTTGGCAAGTGCTCGCAAGTTACCAATAACTTGACGCCTTCAGCTGGCCACAAGACGCATGCAAAATGCTCCTTGTGTGTGCTGTGTGCGTGTGTGTTTTGTGGCAATTACAACGATTAAGCCAACAAAGGAGGGGCACAGCTCGAAGGACATCCGCCGAGCGGCGACACTTTTGGCCTCTCAAGTGCCTTCATGGGAGGTGGTGCTCAACAATACAACTTTTGGCTTTAATTGTGCGCCGCGCAAACTTGTCAACTGTTTTTTCGCCCGCCCGGGCAGAGTTTTCCGTGTGGAAGAAGCAGATATTACGAACGACTGCCTTTCATAGCCATTATTCACAGCTGTCGCCCAGAAGTGGCTCAAACTGACCGAAACGGGATTTTCAATGGCTTGAATTGGATTTCCCGCAGAGTGAAATTGAATTTGGTCAGGGCATGGCAGCAAAGTGAATTGAATTTCTGCGGATTTCCTCCCGGAAGAATATCCAGAACAGAGAAAAGACACTTTGAAGTGTCAGTCGATGACAGCTAAAGACCCCAAGATCAATTAATTTCAGCTGGGATATCGGAGATGGTAGTAGATGGGAGATTGTAGATTATAGATTAGATGTGGTGAGACTTACCCGGGTATCCCGCCGCTCTCCATGTGATTCGCTAGCGTAACATCGTTGGACCAAACATCGAACTGCCACTTGACCAGGCCCAGGACACCGCAGTGCACCCGTCCCGTGTGGATGCCCACTCGCATGTTCACATTCACCGCCATCACCTCGCGGACCAGCCTGCAAAAGTCCCAGGAAAAAAGGAAACAAAAGAAGGGATTGTAGTACAAATACAGGGAAAGAAAAAGGAATCAAAAAGTTTATAAATAAATTTAAAATTAAATAATAAATTCCTGAAAATTGTTGCAATTAAAATATATATTAAATAAACTTTAGAAAGTTTAAAGAACTAAAATTTAATTTAATTTGTTTCTTCCTGTGCAGCCGCAACAAAGCCACAGAACAGCAATATCCTTTCATGTTCCCGTGTTCTGGATACGGATACTCACGCAATGGCGTCAATCATATCGAGTCCCATTTCGACGGCACAATGGGCATGATCCGGACGGGGTTCCGGGAGTCCGGAGACGCAGTAATAACAATCGCCCAGCAGCTTAATGCGCAGACAATGATGCTCCGCAGCCAATCGATCAAAGCTGCAATGGAAAAGTGGAAGGCGGAAATGAAGGAGTTGAGAAATCGACAAGAAAATCGTCAAGAAAATCACAATCAAAGGCGGTGAAGTCGGGACCGCAAAAGGGAGAAGGCTCTTATTTCAGGGACCCTTTAAAGAAATTAACTCTGAAGGACTTGAAATGAAACCAAAGGGTAAAGGCTTCAAAGGTTCGACATTAATTAAAATCTGGTGTCGCCTTACAGTATATTATTTACCTTCAATTAAATAAAAGATTCATTATGATTCCCTTTTATTCATATTCAGTATTAAATTACTTGAAGTGCGGAGTAAAAAACCAATAAATTATAGTGGCACTAAGGGAGCCTGATAAACATTAACCCACTATTAAAATCTCCTTCCTAATACCCAAAATTTCATCTCTCGTTCAAGCATAAAAGCAACTTGTTACTACTGCCTAAGTCGGGCCATAGAAAGGTCAGCAGCTTTATTTGTTTGCCCCGAGGTCAGTTTTCTTTCGCTCACTTGGAGCAATTAACAGAGCCACAGGCTCTGTCTGGGTTTCCATTTCATGAATAAGACAACAACCCAGACAGATAGATACTACACTGAGAGAAGTTGTTTTCTTAAGGAACTCTTGTTGAAATTTACAAGAAATATATAATATAAATATTAGTATATTCTGGAAATTATTTACAAATCAAGGATCTTAATTGTATATTTATTTAAAAACAAAATTTCCCAATTAAAATATCTTTTTAAAGGTTCTAGATTTTCATTGCAAATTGTTTGCAATAAAAACTAATTTTATATTTCGAAGTAGTTGCTCCTTTTTTTGCCAAGTGTCTGAACTGTTTGCCATTAATTATGGCCACAACCTCTGACCGTAAAGCTTTTCCATTGAGGAGGCTGGACCAATACCGATTCCCATACTCACCGGGCAAAGAGCTCGTTCAGCAGACGCACCAGTTCCTCGGCGGTGCACTGATCCGAGAGGCTGGTGAAGCCGCAGATGTCCGCAAAGAGAATGCTGAAAAAAAAAATGCAAGATACAGATGAAACATCGAGTTTGAGGAGATTCGGAAAATGGCAAACAGATAAGAAAAACAAAAATGTATCAAAACAAGCTGACAAAGTCATGCGTAAAGCTTTAAACAATCTAAAAATGTTGAAATTTAAACTTATTCTAGGTTTAAGGATTTATTTAATTTATACTTAAGGTCCTGGGAAATTTTACCTCCCCGAAACAGCTGTTTAAATGGAGTTTAAAATTTAAATTCCCTGCCTGTTGGCTTCCTTCTTCCGGAAGATTATTGCCCCTTTTTTGTCTTAGCCTGAATTATGTGTCGGTTATTTATTCTCCTAAATCTAATGACGTTAAAACCATTTCACGTTCGCCTTCACTTGGCCTAAAACGCCATGTGTTGACAGAGCCACGTTAGCACTGCCACTTGTTTCGTGTTTTTCTGGCGCTGCTTTCTTGCTGATTTTACGACTCGTAACTGAGAAGGGCTTAGTCGGCTCAGCGCGTAATTTAATACAAAATGGCTGAGGTAAACTTTTGGTAGGGTAAACATATAAAGCAAAGCAGCACTGGCAGGGCGTCCTGAGAGTTAAAATCTAAAAATACACTATAAAAGGATATACTGAATTCCAGGCTTATGTTTAAAATATAATAATTATATTAAAGAGAGACTTGAAACCAACCAAAATTCAAAAAAGTTTATTCTCATTTGAATTTCAATAAGAAATCTTATTTTGCCACACAGCCCTGTGTCAGTATTTCAACTATTTTCCATATTTTATGCCCTGGCAACTTGGGACAGAAATCTTAGCAACTCCTTGTGAAAGGAAGCGAGGGAATAGCAGCAGCAGACAGACGACATTTCTGGCTCAAACAGGTGCGCCCCAAAGTATGCTTTATTATGCTTGCCTGAGTGCTCTGTGTGTGCTCTGGTGTGCGTGTGTATCTGTGCGCTTTTGTATCTGTGCGCCTTTGCTTTAGCTCCTTTTTGGCTTTGCATACAAATTCATTGCTCGCGTTACAAGCTCAGACATTCAGAGACTCTCAGCCCAACAATTTATTGACTCTGCATGCAAATAAATTCACACACACTCATACACGCACACCCGCAGGACCTGCAGGACTCAACTCACCTGACATTCTCGTGCCGCTGAATGTATATCTTGTGGAACTGTGTGTCACGTGGCTGGCCCGCAATATCGTCCTTCATCTCCATGGCCACATGACGCGGCAGCACCGACAGCAGCAAGCGTTCCTGCAACAAATGGATCTCCGGTTAATACCCCATATCCATTACAGGATGCTGCATGTGGAACAAAGTGTTGCCGACCCACAAAAAAATACGATTTAAATTTAAATCTGGCTTAGGGATCGGTGTATATATATTAAATTTTATAATATTTTTACATGGGAGAACCTTTTCTGAGAGTCCTTTTTATGATCACATTACTTGAATTTGCATTGCATTTTTCTCTGAATTTTGTTGTTTATATATTTCTGGTTATTTAAAGCTCAAGCAGTCACCATCAAAAGGTGCTGCCAAATTATGAAACCGCGTGGGCTGACACTCTCAGCTTGAAGTGTCCTTTGTTTGTTGTGTTCCAGATAAAAGGCCATCGAAAATCACCGAAAAGAACCTGGGAGTTGAATCAGTTATCCCGCTGGTCCTCAATCAACATTCCGTTTGATGCAAACAATTTGTGCGAAATTCGCTCTCTGTTCATTTGTTTGACTTGCCTTTGCTCCTGTTGTTGGCCTTTTCATGTTGTTTGCTCACACACATGACACCTGCTGAAATTGCTTTGTCTGCGACTCCGAAGGGGGTTCCCCCGTCAAGGCATATTTCCAGCTTTGGTTAGTGGTATTAGCAGGAGATTGGGTGTTTCTTAGAGCCTAGAATTCAGACTCTGACTCTAGGCTTCTTAATTTTTTGACATTTTTCTATTAAAGTTAGTAAGTTAGCTTCCATCTTTTATTAAATAAATAATAATATTTTAAAAACCTTGTATCTATATGCTAGTGACTGCTCCCACTTATCAATAGTAATATATTTTCAAGTACACTTTACTATTTCAAAGAACCCTCAATTATGTTATGTCCTAATTTCAAAGGAAATACTGCTCCTAAAAGCACTCACCTGTTGCTGGTTTTCGCGCTGTGTCCGCAGCCTGGCCTCGATGCATTGCCTCGTCTCGATGAACGCCTTGCGCTGGGCCTTCTCCTTGGGCCAGTGGGTGTAGACGCCGGTGAGATTGGCCAGGAGGAGGGCCACCAGAGTGCAGAGCAGCTGCGGGGGCAGATCGGTGGGCATTAATGACATTACAGGCCATAAATACAAGGAAAACAACACTTAAGGAGGCTGCAAGGAAGCAGCGCCCTTCACATTCTCGATTTCATTCAATTTAGCGGCAATTTAATTTCATTTCATTTATGTCTACTCGCAGGCCCTGGACACGTGCCACTCTCAGCTGCTGCTGCTGTTGTTGTTTTCCGCTACTGATTTTCCCACCATTTTTCCTGGCGAGGGAGGCAATTAAAGCTCTCGGCCGCCTTATTGCGCAGTGGGTCTCAGTTTTATTGTTCGTTAAATCAATTTGCATTTGCGGCTCAGTGGAACTGCCAAACCTGTTGATAAATGGCTCTATGCTTCATTTGAAATGTAAACAACAACAGGGGAATGTCAATTGACATAGGAAACCCTAGCTATAGTTGGCCATGAAATTTGAGAGCAGTTTTCTGCTTGGCCCTTTTAGCAAATTAAAAGAGTTAAGATGGCAATTAACAGACAATTCAGAAAAGAAAATATATACAATCAAAAAACGAATCTGAACTCATTTTTTACCTAATTTTAATGCATTTCATCATGTATATTTTTAAAGCCCCTTAAATATAATTAAATTTACAAATACCTCGCCCAAAAATCACTTTATACACAAAGACAATACCCAGCGTCTTAACCAAGGCTCAGACCACACGTGTATCGTCTGTCTGCCACTCACCTCCTCCCATTTGATTGCCTCCGTCGGCTCATCTTCCCTGGCGGCGGCGGCCGTGGTGAACCTCAGACAGGTGTACAGATGGACGACGCTCAGGAGGATGCCACCGATCAGAGCCTCTCGGAGCCGCAGGGGCAGCATCGTGTACGTCATGTAGATGAGGACGATGCAGCAGGCGCTGCCATTGAAGGATTTGCTGCCGGAGAGGAGAAATTTGGACACGAGAAGAGCGATTAGCACCAAGGAGAGCACAGATGTGGTTGTTTGCTTAGCAGGACTTTGGCTGATTGTTGCCGGCCAAGTTCTTGCAATTAGCGAGCCGTGAATGATTAATTTCGCCAAGCCAGGCAACAGCTGCCGGACACTTAGAGAAATTATAGGATAGTAAGAGATCTACATATTCAAATAGTACAAATTTCAAGGCTACCAAATAATTTTTAATTTAATATATAAAACTAATTCTGCCTGTGTAGGCTTAAATAATAACCAGTAAACCAACCTTGGCTGCATGGCATAGCTGACGGCGACTTCGATGGCCAGGAAGGTGCCCAGGATGACATAGGAGACGAGTACGAGGAAGATCTCGTTCATGGCCGGCTTGGAGAGGATACACAGCAGGACTGTAAGCAAACACAGACAGATTAGGAGCCAAAGTCAGCGGTCAGAGGTCAGCCGGGCGACGAGAAAGCTCAACTCACAGGAGTAGACAATCCCGCAGATTAGCATGACAATGAGGAAGACCAGCACCGACTCATCCACCTGCATGAGGAGCAGGGCCAGGGCGTGGCCATAGCTCAGTGGAGTGTCCAAATTATTGGCCGACGTTCCTGCGTTTGACGATGTGTTTAACACTTCATCACGTTCCGCAAGCGAAATTTGATTGTTGTCGCGGACACGCGGCGTATACGTAATGCGTTTACTGCCAGCACTCCGCCCATCATCATCATCATCGTCATCATGGCGCTCTATAGCCGGAGCTCTGTAAACATTATCGGGGGCAGTGTCAACAATCAGCTGAGCTCCTCCTCCTCCACTGACCAGCTCGATCTCGTCCAGACTCCGCTTCTCCCGTATCCTATATCTGCAATAAAGTCGGAAATTTCATTTCACTCGTATCTCAATTGATGGAAATGTCTGTTTTGTGTTTGGCCAACTATCCGTCTTGTTGCCATTTATGGCCAACATAAATATTTGTGTGAAAATAAATCGAAATGTAAATGGAAGCGGCAGAGAAAATGAATTTGCGGAGTCAGTTAACGAAGACGAGCCTACGTTATTGATTAAGGTATTGTCTTGTGTGCGTGTAGGAGATACTTCCCAATCGGTATAATTTGTTGACAAATATTCACAGGAAAATAAATAAATGATAAATAATAATAGAAGGTACAAGAAAATAGAAAACAATTCAGGGAAAGTGAATTTAATAAGTTGGCTTTTGAAATAAACTAAGAACCTCTCAATAGGCTGCTGAAGATTTCATATTTTTAATTTTTACTGAAGGTTTTCTGCATCTCTGCTCCTTCATTTAGACGTATTTTTTTCAGCATAATTTCATTATAATTGAGTCTCAAATTACATCTCATAGAATGCAAGAAGTTCTTGTCTCTTCTATTTTTAACTGACCTTAGAAAATCTGCCCCACCCTCCGCTCACTTTATAAATAAATCAGGCTCTTAGATTTTCCATTGAATTCAACTTCTAATTATCTAGACAATGGCAGAGGGAACTTAATAAGTATCTTGCTTGAATAAGTAATCCATTTAAATTTTGTTTGACATTTTCCATTACAAATTGATGTCTTAAATTGTATTTCCTTTGGACTTTTCTTGGTGTTGCCTTAAATTAAATTTTCCCTCGGATGATTAAAGTCATGTCATGGATTCCCTTCGATCAATTGAGGCCTTTGCCTTGGCTAAAATTACTTTTCTTGAAGCTTAACTTGTTCCAGCCTCTCCACCACTCTGCCTTAAATTCAATTTGAGCCTACTTTGGACATACTTTTATGGGCTCAGCTCTTCTTGGCCAGCCTAAAGTTGTTTGATTGAATTTCAGAACCGCGCGTGAAGTAAAAACCTCAAATGCGAGCGGTGCAAAATATGAATCGCCTTTTGGGAAACACATTGCCGGCTTGGGGGTGACCTGTCAAAAAGTACATCTCACCTACAGTGTTTTCCTACCTCTCTGCAGTGCTGATAACATTTAGGGTTTAAAAGGTTATTCTTCAGTATAATAATAAGAGTTTTTTCTGCGTAAAACGCTTTTTTTATAGAAAATATTACCTAATGTTTTCCAAATTAATTTTCGCTGGCTTCAGCTGTTTTTAATGCCCTCACATTTGATATTTTTGCCACCTTAATACCTTTAGTAATAAGTAATTGGCAGCACTGCTCACCTGGTGCGATGCTGCTGGTGTGCCTTGTGCTTGTAGCGATGCTTGTGGAGGCGTCGATAATGTTTGCGCTTCTGCCGCCGCCACTGTTGCCATCCGGGCCCATTATCGTTCTCGTCGAAGTCGCCCGGGTCGCGGTTAACGGCGGATTTCAAATCAGTGCCTTTTGGCCAGCCCGCAAGCCCGGTATCGAAATTCGGAATGGCGGAGGGGATGTTGCTATTGCTGCTGCTGTGGCTCCTGCCAGTGGCAATTTGTGGAGAGGCTGATGCCGGAGGCTTTATTGTGGTTGTCGTCAAGTTGCCACCGGTCGTCGCATTTACGTCCAGACCGATTTGGCCGATTTCCAGTAGCAGGGAGCTGCTGCGTCGCAGCTGCAGCGTGGTGAAGACCAAGTGCGTGCAGGATAGGGCCAAAACCAGAGCCAAGAGCAGGGCCAGGATGTGCGTGGTGTTGCTCTGGTTCATACGCAGAAAGTAGCGCTGATACAGCATTTCCACCTGAATGAAATCAGGAAATTAGTACACTGGGAGAAAGGGATTTTCTTGAATACTCAAACTAAAAATAAATTTGTAAATTTCTTGGAAAGCTTAATAAAAAATCCAAAAAGTACTCTTTATCTATACAAGAAAATTATCTTTTTAAGAATAAAAACATTACTAATTTCCTTATTTTATGTAAAACACCTTAGTGTAAAATACATTCTTTTTCCAAGTGCCAGAAAAAAAAGTTGAGCAAACTAAGTAGCAAGGCTGGCGAAAAAGTTTCAAAGAACTTTGGCAGGAGCAGAAGCAGGAGCAGGATCTGGGCCAGTTTGAAAATTGTTTGGCAAAGGATTTCATGCTAAGCTTTCAGCGTAAGTAGCTTACCTGGAGATTCTTGAACTGGTGCGTGGAGCAGAGGCGCAGGATGATGCGGTTCAAACGGAACCAGAACGAGATGCTGGGACTCATTGGACCGTTTGCCGCTCCGGAACCTCCTCCACCGCCGCCCGGATTCGGATTGTTGGCCTCCAGGTTGCCGGGATCACCTGAAAGCAGAGTCATTCAATTTGCGGCCAGAGGCTTCTATGAATATATGCCTAGAGTCCTTGCACAAAAGCCAAATTAATTAATACCTCAGACGGAAAGTTAAGTTGAATTTTTGAGATCTGAAGTCGAAATGCAGCTCAACTGCAATTAGCCCTACAAAATGATTACAACTCGGGAAATCTGCATACGCAATTGCAGTTGGCACACAAATAATTACACATTCGAGTGACTTTTGCAAATGGGAAAACCTTTGGCAACAGATTAGAATTATGGAAATGGGTGAAACAGCATGGAAAGTTTTTGAAAGTTTTGCAGTCGGACGAGACTTGTAATTGTAAACATGTGTGAATGATATATTATTGTTCAATGAATGTTGTGTGTGGGTGTTGCGTGAGCAGAAGCTCAATGAAGCTGTTGATGACTTTTAAATGCAAATGTGTGTTGATAATACCTATTGACACATGAGTCACATGAATAAAATAGTTTAGAAATGCCTCTCACAGGCTCATTAAAATCAGTGAATAAAATATGAACCTGTTTTGTGTGTAATCTGGGTTGATTTAACTTGTGACATGTATATAAAATCACAGGAGTTTCTGCCTATTTATGCATAATTTTCACTTAATTTGCTTGTAAACTTTTGTTGGAAAATAAAATGTTTAATTAGATGCTTGACTAGGCTTAAAAGGTATAAGCTTTAAATGCCAGATTAAGCCAAATGTTTATTTTGATGGCTGTAAAATGAGGATAATTCTTTAAAATGTGCAATCAAAATAATTTTATTCAAGGAAACCTATTATAAAGTTGCTGTTTACTGGTGAAATAAGAGCTAATATGTATACCTCCTTCTCTAAATTTTGTTATTTCAGATAAGAATTCATTATAAGATTAATTTCCCTTGCCAGATGAATCTATTTTAAGCCAGTTTTATGCACTATTTTCTCACCCTTGTTAACTTGATGAGCACCACATCATTGTGTGTCTTTTTTGAAGGCAAACCCAAACCAAATTATTGTACCTCCCCCTTTGGAAACCTACATATTTTCTTGGCCATTGTGACATCGAGTACAATTCATTCGCTTAACGTGTTATACACATTTTCGATTTGCCAGGCATTGTGTGTGGCACATCATCATCAACTGAGCCTGACATTTCTGTTGCCCTGCCCTGCCCTTCCCTTCTTCTCCCCTAAAAAAAAAAAAAAAAATAACCCTGTGAGAAATGAGAATGGAAACCTTGATTTCAAATGCAACACACAAAGCCATAAAATATTTTATTGTAAAATGGAGAACGTCAGCCAAATCGGCATATTAAAATCATTCAACTGTCCCGTGCCCTGACCACAATGCAAAAAAAAAACCACAGCAAGCACACACACAACAGAATTCCGTGTGGCGGAATGGAGTCCGAGATGTGGCAGGGGATCTCGGAATATGTTTTTATATGCATCAATAAATAAATGCCAAACGTGATTATGTAAATTCCATAGAAATCTACGCAGCGTCCTATATACAGATGTCTATCGAAGCCAAGCAAAACCGAAGGCGGGCTCGGTTCCTTTCGCAGGAAACGCAAACTAAAATAAATCTGTGATGGGGTCTGGGTGGTCTGTGGGGTGCTGGATGATACTGGAGAAGCCTGGCAACCTTGAAGTGGTCTGGGTTGGGTGGTGGCAAAAGCGATATGTGAGTGAAATGCCAATGACAAGGAAACGTGAGACGAGAGAAAGAGACGAGACTGCGAAATAGCCTCGTCAAATTCAATATGACAATGACAATCAACTTGTGACATTTTGAGCGGTGCGGTGCAGTGCGAGCGGGGAGGAAGACAAAAAAAAATAAGGGTCCTCTCGGCTGGCAAAGGAAGCATGTGTGCATGTCGGTATTTTTATTGACCCTGAGTAGCCCCCAGTAACGAGAGGTAAACGCTTTCCTATTACCCAAGATTTTCTCCGCATTCTTCCATTTTTCTTACCGTGCTGCAGCAGCTGCGCCTCGTCACGTTGGTAGACCATGGGACTGTGGCAGGTGGAGCTGGAGTTGGTGGAATCGATGGATTCATCGATGTTGCAGCGCGTAATGCCAGCCTGTTGGGTATGAAGTGAGTGAAATAATTGAATTATTAGAGCTGGAAGGCATAAAATCTCATTTATATATTTCAATTAAACCACCAAAAATTGTCAATAAAATTTAGATTACTTTTAGCCGTCAGCAACAGGCTTTTAAATATGAATTTATATTAAACAAATAGGGCAAACATGAGATAAATATATACTTTTATTTGGGTACATAAATTACCTTAAAATATTATTAAATTTAAAGGGATTTAAAGAAATTTTGTTGAGGAATTTATATTTCTGA
>JAEIIL010008559.1:0-20543 GCA_018905715.1 Drosophila lini | reverse complement strand
CTTTAAGGATATACTTAAATACACTAGGGATACTCTTCACAAATATACCAATCCTACATACCTTGCATTATGAAATTTCTCGTATTAAGCATTACGTCGAATACGCCGCACTTTGATGTTTGTTTATGAGATTTTAAGCCTTCTCCGTCAGTATTAACCCCTAGTCCGCCCATTAACTCATCCGATAGCACATGAAATTAAAAACCTTCATTCCCATATACCAAGCAAAAGCCGAACTCACCACGTGCTCCAAAGATCTCTTTCACAAGCCGCCTTCTCTTAGTGCATCTCATTGGTATTTTGCTAAGAAATATTAAACCGAAAGCTACCAGCAAAGGCTGCCAAGAAAATAAAATAGTATAAATATTAAAGTATTGTCCGCCTGTCTCCCCGGAAATTCAGATCCCAGACAGCAGCTAATAACAAAACAAAACTGGCTGGCAAAACAACTTATACGAAAATAACACCTAAAACAACTAAACGGGATTAAATGGCAGGACTGCCGTTGACCGTTTTTCCGGGACGGGGACAAGGGCGGGACCGGCAAATTAGTTTTTCACTCGCTGCTGTCTGCGAAAACCTTATTGAAATCATAATTTATTTATTAGCGGCAGTGGCGGCAGCAACTGAAGGCAGCGGGGGTGCGGATAAACTGAAAATGTCAAACCAATTTGCTGCGGAAAATTTCGGTCGCTGATTAGATTGGATGCCATGGCCAAAAGTTTTAATTATGAATATGAAAAATTTTGTGCACTCCTGGCTGGCGAAGCGAGTTGTAATTAAATTTTTGCACAGGTAAACGAACTTGTTCCAGGGCTGTCGAGAGGGGGGCGGCGGGCGATAAAATCTTGAGAGGGTCCTTGTTGTTTTTTGGCTTCCATAACTGATTTAGCGACAAATATGCTGGAGCAGGAGCAGGAGCAGAAGCTGGAGCTGTAGTTCAAGCTGTATCTTAGAAGTTGTATCTGAGATGCTGGATCCGTAGCTGCAGCTGAGCGTTGGGCGGAAAACTTTGCATGGTTGCACGGGTCGTATGCGCAATGTTTTTGCCCTTTGTGTGTCGTCGAGGAGGAGCAGACAGGAAGTGGCTGCTGTCGCACCGAAATGTTAATTCTAATGCAGTAAAATGAGTTTGCCATGCTGGCTGGCTGGCTGACTGGCTGACTGGGCGAAAGTTTGTGCATTTGTGCAGGATGTGATTATGAGGCTTTCATATTCGAAATATATGTGTGTCACCCCCGCTTCGAGCCTGTTCTTGGGTTGGGAGTGTGTGTGGCAATAAAATGCTTTACTGATTTGCAAAGTTTTGTCATTAAGCACACTTGGTGCTGCCGCCATCACTTTGGCCTGATTACAGTTTAGAATTTCACAAATATTTGCCTGGGAACGTTTCATCTTTGGCTGTCGCTGTCTTTGTCTTGCATGCTTACTTATTTATTTATTTGCTGGCTTGCTAGTTGGTTTACTTGAATATTTGCCATTTCCCATGCATGACAGCGTGCTAAAATTTGTCGACAGTTTTATTGGAGAGCTGGCAGGCAGGCGGTAATGTTTCGATAGTGGCACTCGAAATTGATTAGGTGAAAAATTAATATGCTTTAATTGTTGGGCAAAGGCAGTGATGGGGGAAAAGTTTGGAGATATGACTAATGAATCGTCCAAATTGATTCAGCATTATCAGCTAAGTCCCGCTCGCAGCTACCATTAAATACTAAAAATGTGCGTGCTTCTTCGGCAATCAGCCATTACTCGCCTTACTCGCCTTCTGTGTTTGGGGGATAAAAAATATAGCCATGCTGGTCGGCCATAAATAGGCCGGGCAAATCGGCCCCTTGGGGCACATGCGTCGTATACGTGATATTTTTTAATTACATTCAAAACGCTTTGTGAGTCCTGCGTGCGGAAAATTCGCTTTTAATTGCCCCAGCAACAAAAGGCAGCGAGCGACTCCTGCCCCCAAAAGAGTCTGCCGAAAATTCAATTCGAAAGTGTCCCCAAGCGAATCCAGTGGAAACTAGAAACTCCTTGCTTTCCCATAGCACAGATGGAAATATACTTTGGGAAAACGAAAATGAAAATGAAAATTTAATTAATGCCGCCACTAAAAACCAGAAAAACCCTGGCTCGCTGGGGGAGGTATGGCGGAGAAAATTCCAAACTAATATGGAAAATATTTTGTATTTGCAGCAAAACTTTTCCACCGGCTGCGGCTAGCTATAGCGGATGAGAGACAGAGACAACGAGAGTGGAAGAATGAGATAGTGAGAAAGTCAGAAAAGGAGTAAAGTTACTGTCTGGAGGATTGTGCTCATAGATGAGATTTAAGAATGAAGAGTTTAAACGCGCTATGGAGATAGAAAGATTTCAAACCCAACTAAAAACATTTTAAAATGTAGGAGGATGTATTTTAAGATATACTAAGATAATTATTACCTTTAAAAAATATTTTAACGTATATTATACCTTCTTGTTCTGTAACTTTAACTCCCAGGCCTTGTTGTGGCATTGTTAAAAGTTATAAAAGTATTTTCTATATTTTACTTATTTCTATTTTCCATAGTTTATATAAGCCCGTAACTGTTCTGTTTGCAATATCTATAATAATGACTTTAACCAGCAAACAATTCTATTTAAACACAATTGCAAAAAGATTTTGCCATAGTTTTCAATTTAATTCAAAGTCAAGTCAAAATTTGCGGCGTTTAAAGTGCAAATGAACTGAAATTAGCGACCGGGATTGAGGGGAGGGGCGGGAGACAAATAAAAAGGCATTTAAAATGTCAACACGACCGCAACATCGTGTGCGAAATGGTCAGGAAAGGTGTGTATCTGTGTGCACGGATAACTACGGGTGTATGGGGGGAGGAGATGGGTGTATGTGTGTGGATTCTCCTACAGCAACAACGATTTTTGCGGTTGCACAAAAGTAAACCAAAGTGACACAGAGTCAAAGGTGAGGGCTAAACGAGTTTTTGGGGCTCGGGCCCGCAACGCTTAAATGCTTGACCACGAAAAGGCCATTAGAAAATGGCCGCATGTGAGCGTCTATGTGTGTGTGCGAGTGTGTGTATGTAGAGGGTCCGGGGGCCAAAAGCCATCTCCGGGTGACAGTTGGAAATTAGGCAAAGCCAACCCAAAGGACAACAAAAAAATTAAAAAACTAAAGCCACAAAACGTTTGCCAACACGTGTAAAGTTCTGCAAGTTTTTCCACCAAGGCTAAAGTGGCCATGTGTCTGCGCCAAGAGGATGGACAACTTGTCAAAAGGGACGCAGGACTGCCAGTCACCTGAACTTGTTAAACTTTAATAGAAAAACTTTCATATTTTATAAAAAATGTATCCTACTTAAAGTTGAGTGGATAAACTATCTTCTCGGTCACTAGAAAAAAATACCACATTTAATGAAAGTGACGAATAATAAATATGTATAAGTAAGAGTTAAATATTGAATTTAAAAATTTCATTCAAAAATAATATGTGATACTATGAATACTATTTTGAAATATTTATTTTTAAATCTTACTATAGATTTCCTATTTTATTTTGTACTTATAAACACTGATCAACGGTTTCTCTTCAAGATGTCACTGTATTTTCTAGTTAAATCTGAATTTAGGTCTGAAATATTTCAAGTTTAATTTGTCGTACTCTTCTCTCGAGTGGCGAATTTTTCCTTTTGTTACCAGCTCATCCTCTGGATGTCGTGCATAAACCCACTGGAAAGCAAATTAAAGCTGCCAGCTCAAATGCAAACGCAGGATCCAACCGAGTCACGCTCTGATTCCCACCTCTAACAACAATGCCCGAAACACCTGAACTTCTGCGGATGTATTCGAAAGTATAATCTTTGGCGTTGCCGCATTGCCGTTGAATGTGTAATAAAGCACATGACTTTGGTGTTTTATGGCCCGGCCGTGTTAAATCTGCTCGCAGCTCACCTTGGAGCCACGGAACAATGACCAAGGCGCATGGCACTCCGGCGATGATTCTCCGGTGATTCTCCGCTGATGCGAAAGTGGCGGCGGCGACGGTGGCAGCCACCAACGACAACAATGTGCAACAATTAAATGTCAAAGAGAAGCTTTTGATGGACGCTTAAAATCACTGCATCTGTCAGCTGACACTGGAGCTGGAGCTCCGTTTTGTGGCCATCCCAGGAGCAGAAGCAGTCTGGGCGGTGGTGTGGGAAAACACAAGTCACGGAACGGTCACACAAGCCACAACGCACACACCCATACAGCCATGACACACATATGGCGGAGCAGGTGCTCATAGCGTTTAAAATGTACACCCATAAACAAAAGTGCAAACAAAGCCATAAACAAGAGGGGCGACCAGGGGAGAAGGAGCTCCGAGCAGGTGTTTCGGCAGGGAGAGGGCAGGGTCTAAACTTTCACCCCGTCCATGTGCCGGGGACCATGTCCTTTGCCGATGTCGTTTGTTAGTTTTGCCTGCCTGCGTTGGACACTGACTGAAGGTATGGCAAACACTAATTTCAATTCAAGAATGAAGGATAATATTTTCCTTAAAGTTTAATGTTTGATTATTATCATTACATTTTTCTTGTTTTCACAAGATAAGGATTCCCTTCTAGTTATTAGTTTTCTAGCACATCCTATTTCTGGCCATCCTGAGGCCACTGTTCACGTAAACATTGCTGGCAGCCAACGAACGACATTGAATGTCTGGGTGACAGCGGCCCCCTTCGAACTCTTTCAGCCCGATC
This sequence comes from Drosophila lini, assembly GCA_018905715.1. Lineage (NCBI taxonomy): Eukaryota > Metazoa > Arthropoda > Insecta > Diptera > Drosophilidae > Drosophila > Drosophila lini. Next base: position 15,816 of record JAEIIL010008559.1, on the reverse strand, counting down.
CACTGCTCGCCAGTCCTTCCGGTCGCTGCCTGCTATCCCTCTCCGTTCCCAGTTTGTTAGCTTTGCTTTGTGAGGGCTTCTGTTGCCGGTTCGCGGCGTCCCAGCATCCATGGCTTTCATGGGAGTCGTCAAAGGACGAGGAGGAGGAGCAGGTTACTCCTGGAGCTAGAGCTGGAGCGGTCCAAGGCAAAGGGCCTGTCAGCGTTTTCTGTGTGCTGCGCTTTGTTTTTAATACATGTACGTGGTGGCATCGTTTATTATTTTTTGTGCTGCCACATCGGAGGCACCGAAGGACAGCGCTGCGTATACGTAATACCCAATGCATGCTGTCAGCGACGGCCGAGTGTGCGTATATAACCCATGGGTCCATGTCACGCACACATTAGAAGGTAAACACGCGTTCCGCCACACGATGCATAAACATTTGGACATTCCATTCGCCCAGCTATTTCCCAGCCATGTAAGTCGCCAGGACCTGCGTGTGCGGCATCGTTGGGTTACGAACTAAATTAAATTTTTACATCAACATTTGCGCTTCATTAGAGGCCGGCGAATGGCAGCGAAGGGATGGATGCCAGGGGGAGTGGGGTGCGGCTTGTGTGTGGGACAATGCCAAGTGTTGCTCGTCGAGTGCCCATCCTCTCCGGTGGGAATGGATTGGCCTAAGCAGTCCCAGGCCCAGACAAATGAGTTGCGAGTGTTATTGGTGGGGAAAATGGGAAAGCAAACTGGCTAAATTAGCCCAGGGCCTTCCGGCGTGGGCAGAGGGGTGAATCCAGCCCTGCTCCTGGGTCGATGGATGGTGGTCGGTGTATAAAAGGATGCTGGCCAGACGGAATGTTAAACTTATCGCAGGCATAACGATTCAATTGATGGACTAGTGGAATTGATAGTCTGGATAATTGGATGGAGTGCGTTGCGAGTGGAGGAGATGTGAAAGCACTGACAGCAAAAATGTGAGGGCTACGAGAAATTTAATAATTTTGATTTGTTTAGCATGGAGAATAAACGAACGGAAATCCGATAGCTTCTACGTGATTTTGCTATGATCCGAAAAAGATATAAATAATACTTGAATAAGAACTATGACTTTTTAATTCGCTAAGAACACTTGAATTTAAAATAAGAACCGCCTGTGAACGAATTCTCCGAATTTAAATGACAAACATGCATATCTTTTTTTAGCAATATCCGACCAAGAAATTGATGTTCCTTTGATTATTCCAAAAGATGCAAATTATAATGGAATATTATCATATTCCTCACTATACTCCGCGCGCTTGTCCTCTGTTCCTTTCAGGCAGCACACCTTCCGCTTGTTGACACAAGTAGTGAGGAGCTTGCTCTGGTGGTCCTCGCAGTTCTCCAGCTCCAGACATTTCCCGCCCATGTGGTAGCAGCTCGCCAGAACTGAGGGGAGATCAGGCCTCAGGATCGAAAAGCAGGCTCAGGGTTAGGGTCAGTACTTACTGGTCGTCTTCTGATACTTGTAAGTGTAGTAGCCTCCAAACAGCAATATTAAAATGGTGATCAAGAGCAAGAAAAACAGACAAGGCAATTGATTTGACATTTTTCCAATAGTCTGTTTTTGAAAGCATAAAGGTGAGCTTGAAAGGTAACTCACTGACACTGAGAGCTCTGGGAAAAGGGAGCCGGGTGGAGCAGCCTGCCCCGCTCCACATGATGCCCGCTAAGTGAGTGAGTAAATTATTATGATAATGCGCTTTTGGAGAGCCAAGTGCAGTCTATGGGCGATGTTAAATGGAAACTTCTTAATTAAAAACTTGCTGCATAAAAACCGGCAGCAGAAAATCGAGGGAAGCTGCACTGCGAAAAGAGCTTTATAGTGTATTTAGTTAAGAAAAACCTTATAGTTTTTTGGCACACCATTTTTTTAAAGAATTCTTAATTTTTGTTTTTTTTTTTTATTTCAATGATTCCATTGTGATATTAATACTTTAAGAATATATCATCTAAAGTAGCTATAAATAAATTTTATTAAATGAGTTAAGTTAAACTCATTAATAGTGATTATTTTTAACAAGTATAGTCTGCAATCTAAAGGGATTTTTGTATATTATCTAAAATTCTAATAAAAGTTTTCCTTTCCCAAATTAACCTTAATGCAAGGCTATACTTTTTCGATTAAGAAGGGTCAGGAAGAACATTCCTTCATCCTTTTTAAAATAACTCGCATAACTTGTATTTAAATTGCAATAATCCTTATTTTTAATTTAGAGTGTACAGGGAAGTAGAAGGATAGGACCCATCCTCGAGACACCTCCGTTGCCTGCAAATCAGTGTGAAGCAAAATAAACCGCTTAAGGACTTGCGACTTGGCAGCGCGTTGGAAATAACAAGGAAACTGCCCTCCAGCAGGAGTCTGCTCGTGTTTGTTGGTTCTGGAAAAAGGAGAGGTAGCCCTCCCCGCCGGAGTGGGTGGAAAGCAGGGGGCTGGGCCAGAGGGGTGGCGGAAGTGGCGGGGCGGATGTGCTTGGTCAGGCCATTGGACCATTGGCCAGTTAGGGAGCCGGCAGAAGCTACAGTGGGAAAAAATTCAATTAAAAGCAACAGCACGTAACTGAAACTTTTCCTTTTCTCTCTTATTTTTGCAAGTTTTGTATCTTTTCACCGACACTCACCCCCTCCGCCCCCAGCGAAAGCGCGTGTGTGTGTTTTTATTCGAGGGGAGCTGCCTCAGGGCCGCCCCCCGGATCCACAGCACTTTGAGCTATAAGTTGGTGCCAGCTGTCAGTTCTCCCGCTGCCTTGGAAGTTGCATGTTGGCTCCTATTCTATGCCACGGCCCTCGTTCCCCACGAAGCTGCAGCTGAAAATTGAAGATATCGGATTTGTGGCTGGTCAAAGGCATTTCACATCAAATAGTGCTGGCATAGAGTTGTTCCGTAAAACCGACATTCTAGTGATAGATCCCTGTGAATGTTATTTTATCTTATAAAACCTAGTACTAATACTTATCGACAACAAGGCTTTTCAATTTATATGAATATAATAATTAAATGAATGAAATTAATCCAGTTTCATCTGATAGAAGTTGGACTGTACCTGCAAAAAAACCCACTAGAACGAAGTCTGACGGCCCTACCTTTTGTGCTGCTCCATTGTACTCGAACAAATGGCGTATTCGCCGGGCCAACTTCCTATTTAATCAAGTTATCCACTCGCTTCGCCAGCTCCTACCCCAGCCTAATGCAGCCCGATTCGCACATTACGTATTCGCAGTGAGGCCTGCCCGAATGACGTCACCAGAATCAGGTCAAAAAAGGAGCGGTGCAAGGGGGTTGGCAACGAGCCGAGGGGCAAATGGAGGCTGGGCTGAGCTGAGCTGGGTTGGGTTGGGGCATACAAATTATGTTGAAGCAGCAAAAATGGCAACTCACTGTGGAATATTTTCGGCTGCCTTGCGCGCTCTCTCTCTCTTTCTCCCGTGAGCCCATCTCGCTCTTGCAAACTCACCTTGAGCTTGAGGTTCTTGGGTCCTTTCTGGGTCCTTTCTATGGGTGTGCTACTTAATGGCCATTCATTTGCCCACCAACAGCAACAGCCACGGCTACAGCGAACTGAAAACCCCCTGGAAAGTTCATTTTCGTTTTTGACATTTTTCAATTTTTGTTTGCTGCCGAGCTGTTTTTTATTTGTTGCTGCGCTGCGCTGTGTTTTGTTGTGATGCGGGTGTGTGTGTGCTTTGCGGGGGTAAATTAAATTCAGATTATGCGGCTGGCAGAGGCTCTTAACAAGATGAAATGAAATGAGATGAGATGAGATGAGAACGAATAGTGGAGCCGAAAAGGAAAAGTGACTGGCATTATTTTTGCTATTGATTGCTTTTTAATGGATATTTTGCTTCGCCGGCGGCATAAGGTGGCACTGTCCGATATCCTTGCCATCCTCCGGTCCGCCCAGTCCCATTCAAGCCGCCTCCACTTTCAGGGAGCATTAATTTTATTTACATAGTTAAATGGTTCAATTGTTTGGCTGTTGATTTAGTGCTGGAATTTCAGACAGTAAAATTAATTGTTTGATTTGTGGCGGCATCGCCCGTTCTCGTTTTCCCACAGTGCTGGCTTATTTTCCGTTTTTTTCGGCGCTGCCCGCCGCCATCTATGTAGGTCACTTTTCCATTTCCACTTTCCTTGGTGTGTTGTCCCTAGTGATTTACAGTTTTATTTGCACAGTTTATAAATAAAACTGTCAAGTGAGAGACGCCGTTCACTGACGTTGGCAGCTGCTCATCTAATGGCATTTTCCCATGCCTGTTTAAAGTCCCCCCCCCGAGCACCCACCTCTACCATTTGTTATGCTGCAGGGGACTCCCCGCGAACTCCAGGCTCCCTCCGATTCCAGTCCAGTCCGTCAGTCACTAGTCTAGTCAATCAGTTGGAACGTCAATCAAGCAGCAGCTAAAGTTACTGGTCGGAGCCCGGCGCAGCAGGTAACTAACTGGCAGCAGAAGCAAAGTAAACTTTGCCAGCCAGGCAAACGGGGTGCTTCCTGGGAAGTCCTTTAAAGCCGAAGAATCTTTAACCGTTTTTATTGCGGTATAACGGAAGTATTATCTAAGTTGGAAACTGGTGTGGAGTGCATTTTTAGCCAATTATCTCGCAGCTACTTTCTATCAAACTACAAGTGTTTAACGCATTAATTGTTTTTGATATTTCATTTAATATTTTAATTATTATAGAGTATATTATAAAGAATAAGTACTATCGCTTAAATTTTTCTTAATATTTCATTTAATAAAAAATTTACATTTTATTTATTATAATTTATATATATAAAAACAAACCAGTTCGAGTAGTACTATTACTTTTGGTAATTTTTCTCTGGTGTTGATTATTTAAAGCTTAATACATTGATATTATTTTTAATGTTTAATCAATGAATCTTCATTTCAGTATTTTCACATTGATGGAAATTATTACCATTTGAAAATAATCATCATAATAATTCAAGAAATCGTAATTTCTATTGATTAATTTGTGAAATTAAGCCCTGAATATCCAGAACAATCTCTACAATCAGAATAAAAATCTTTTTTCGGACTAGTTTGGCGGGATACTCCTTGGCCAGTAGTGTAAAAGGACAATAACAAATCCATATACACACAGACCCAGCTCAGCCAGCATAAAAAATTCACCACGCTTCGCTCTTTGGGCTAACAACTCTTTGGTTTGCCTTTTACTTCGCTGCTTTCTCTTTCGTCTAGGAGAGCCGCCCAGCCTCTCCTCTCGCTTCGGTCTCTCCTACCAGCCTGTGCCTCTGTCGCAGCCCTCACCCTCCCCACTCCCCACTCCCGGGACTCCCCCACGCATAGACATGGCAACAAAAATGGTAGCAACGGCAGCGGCTTTCATCTTTTTTTAGCACACGCGCCCGAGACTTGCCGCCTGATATGGCCGAAAGTTCGGCCGCATTCCGCACGCCGCTCCGTTCCGCAGCCCGTCGCCTGTCGACTGTCAAATCAATTTGTCAGAAATCACTGACAGCTGCTTACAGCCAAAACACACATGGGTGGCCATCACAATCGTCATTCGCCCTCCGAAGAGTTGTCATGCCACGAGCAGCGAGAGAGCGGCAAAGCGAGTTAGAGCCCGATTCTATAGCCTCGATTTTCGACTCGGTGATACCCCATAATCACATTGCCTCTGCAGGCCTCCCAGTACCGCAGATATACTTTAATTTTTGGGAGTTTTGGAGCGTGCCGTGAGATGTTTCAGGCTAACTCTGATGCTCTACCCTGAAATCTGGACAATTGATGGCAGCGCAAAGCTATCAAATCAGATTAAAACTTCGCTTACTATAAGCTTTGTTGTAGCCTAAGCTAGAGTTTATTTATACATTTTTAGAAACATTTAAAATAACCGAAATCCTCTATTAAACCAATTTCATACGTTGAATAAAAACGAGGTGCATTTTTTAAGTTTGCAAACACTTAATTCAATAACCATTGGACTAGTGTTCTCTGTATCGATTTTGGTTTTATTTTCACAGTAACTCCATTAAAATGCTAATTGGTTTAAAGGATGACTGCTCCGTCACAACGTTGAATGTGTATAGGTAACTAATATATATACATATAAAGACAGTTTTGATTTAAATCAATTTAAAATCATCGCAGTGCAATGCATAAAATATTTTTATCAAGGGTTAAAATTATATTATTTTCTAGAGATAATTTATTTTTAAATTTTAAACAGACCTGGATAAATATAGTATTTATTTTATGTAAAGTTAACGAACATACAGTTTCGTTCTACAACAAGGTAAAACAAACTAATGGAAGGTATCGAAATTATATATACCTTGGCGATCCACGAGTACCGGGTAGGAATTGAATATAGTACGAGACATGGCTTGGCGTGAAAAAATTGCCTAGGGTGTAAATTATTGCGCATATTTTCATTTCTCTTCAAATTGCTTTGCAGATTGCCAGCATTTGAAAATTGTCTATGGCATCCTCCAAACGCTTTTGACATTTACAACTCACTTTTTTTTATTCTTGTGTTTTGCGCCCTAAACCAAAAAAAAAAATGTCGACGCAAGAAAGTTTTCAAGTTCGACTCTGACAGACAGCGGCTTTTGTTTGCATGCCATAGACACACACACATACAGGGGCAATACACACAGAAACACACACCCAAATGCACCAGCAGACGGTTCGGTTGAAAGTTGTGCGCTGCGAGGCGTATACGTAATTTAACAGACAATGCCAAAGCGAAGACGAAAGACGAAAGACCGATGTGAAAGAAAGGCGCTTTACCAAACAAAACAACGGAAAAAGGTGGATAAAAAACAAGGAAAGGTCTTTGACTGAGGCGGTCCGGGATGTGGATAGATGCCCTAGCTGTCGGAAGGGTTCAGGTAGTTTTAATAGGGGCTTTGCGATAGGAAGGCAGAATCTCGCACATCATGGGGTAAGTCAATAAGGCTACTGAAATACTTTATTTAGGCATAGGAGTTTTTAGATAAATGAAGATTATAATATTTATGTTGGTTTCTTTAAAAGAGTTTAAATTTAAATATATTACTATCATCACTTCCTTTTAAAAACGTGTTTTTTAACTAAAGTGTAAGGATTTCCATAAAGCAAAAGTTTATAGAGAAGGAGAACCCAAACAAATGGGGATGGTTATGCAAGGGGAACCAGAAGACTGATGTTGATATGGAATGAATGATAAAGAAAAGACTTCGGATTCTTTATATTACACATCCATGAGAATGAACTTGGAATGCCTCTACAATTAAACATGATTGAATGCTTACCTTAAATGCGAAAAAGTTTTGAATGCCCAGACCCAAAAGTTATGCCAAGTATTTTATACAAATGGGAGAAATTACTTCGCAGGCTCAAGGGAATCCGAAGTTCGTCCATCAGTTTTTGGGGCATTGTTTCGGTTTGTTTTTCGATTTTCTGGGATGTTGTTGATGTTGTTCTTATTTTTTCGGCATGCCAGCAGCAAAGGCAGCAACAATCAGTAAGGAGAATCAGTAAGCAGCATGTTACTGCTGTTGCTTTTTATTTTTATTTATTTTTCGTTTGTAATCTCTACCCCTTTTTTGTTGCCGCTCGCTGTCTGTCTCCCAGGGTGTGTGTGCCTGTGCCTTCTTTTTCCCTTTGCCATTTGGTGTGTTTGACCAACTACAACATACAAGCTCATAAATAAGTAGGCAAAGGCCCATGGACCAGAGCCGCAAGAGTGCGGGAGTCAAAGGGGTGCGAGGCGAGGGCTGTGACTGAAAATGAAAAATGGATTTCTGTGTCAGTTGGTTGCCATAATTTCGGCTTTTCCTCTTTTTCCCTATCCGCTCGGCTCCATTCATTTGCTTTGGCTGCTTTGACGCGCATTCATCATTTGGCATTCAGTTTGGTTTTGTTTTCGGTTTCAGACTTCGCAGAGTCCTCCCCTTCGGTTTGATTCCTTTCTATCTGCGTCCGTTTATTTAATTAATTATTTTAAAGATTTCCATCCTCGTCCTTTTTCTCGCATTTAATTAATTTATCAAAAGTGCAAATGAAAATTGCTCGGCCTGACGCTGACGCTGGCGCTCCTTTTTTGGCTGTTGTCTGTTGTCTGCTCTGGCTCTGCCTTCTGCTGAACTGTCCCTTTTCGTTTATGCTTGTTTAATATTTTATTTTATTTTAAATAAAACAAACTTTAAATTAGCTCGACAGTGGCCCGATCCCGAGCCCGATCCCCTTGTGCATAAGTGGGGTTAAGCTGTGTGGCTGTGGGCTAAGCCAAGGCCAAAGTTGCGGCAGAAAAGTTTCATTCGTGCTTTTTTCCCCCGTTTTATTTTTTTGCGGCTGCTACTACCTAACTCTGCTCCGGTTGTCCCTGCTAATGCTGATAGGTCTAATAACTCCCTGGGATGCTGTAATCCTTTGGGTTGTCTTGTCCGCGTCCTTGTTGCTGCTTCTGTTGTTGTTGCCGTTGCTGTTGCTGTTGCTCTAATGGACACTGCGAGTCACGTAAATGAGCCCGATGATTATGAGGCGATGATGATGATGATGATGCCGATGCTTATGCCGGCTACGTGTTAATTTCTGTGACAGCGCGGCCAAAACTTTTGCACTCAGAGCCCTAACCGAAGGCAAAGAAATCCGGCCCATCGGGCGTATGCGTTATATTCAATAAACAGCTGTCTGCCAATTTCGGTTGCATTAAAAATTAATTTGTGCAGCATTTTCGGCCAGACACTTTGCATATTTCCCGCACATCCGTTAGCCGAAAACGGAAATTAGTTACAGAAGTTATAATTAAATTCCTTTGGCTGCATGTGAGTCCTTGTGTATCCCAACATCTGTGCCTGTGTGCAGCAAACTGAGCTTGTAAACAGGCCTGGGGACCTGTGTGTCCACGGACAGTGGACTACAAAGTTCGGCCAGACGTTGCCATGGAAAACACTTGAGTGCACAGCCGGTAGAGAGTCGACAATGCCGGCATATGGCAGGGACGGGAGGGCAGCTGGGGGTTAGCCAGGACACTCTAGCCATCGAAGAGGATTCTTAATTAGAAACAATTTGAGGCTGACTGATTGCTGGTGGCTAGAGAGTGGTCCCTACAGTTACCTACATTGTTGGCAACACGCACTGTTCACTCATGGTCATTAGATGATAAACGAAACTATTCTTTGATTCAGAACTGAACGGAAACAATTTATTATTGTAATTTCAGAATTTATTTTGTGTTAATTATCTTATTATTCAGCAGGGACATTTAATTTCTTGAAATGTAAACATTTAATAATTCAAAATGTTATTAATATTACAAGGCTTTGAATTAACCAAAAAAAATAAAAATCAAGAATTATTGGGATACCCGTCAAGAGTAGGATATTCTGTGACAAATGGCTCTTTCTCCAGAAACACCACAATACATTCTAAATTGTGTCCTTCCTCGGCACTTCCACTGTCATAAATTTCCGCATCAAGACCGTTTTATGGAACCGCAAATTTGGGCTGAAGAGCTCTCCGGGGACCGTCGTGGGCCACTCCCCCCTCGGGACGGGACGGAAACGGGGACGGAGGCACACATGTATCTATTATTTCATTTCGATCATTGCCGCCAACTGGTTGTCGATTATTGAAATTGATTTGCACAATTGAACGCGGTGGCGAGGACGCACATAAATCACACATGCATCAATTATGGAGCGCTCGTAGTCAGCGGCGCCGTCAACGTTGCTGTGCATCAATATTTGATGCCGCAAAAAACAGACAGGACCTCTCATCCACTTCCCCAAAACGGGGCGTTTCCCAGTGCGTGCCGGGGAGGAGGCTGGGACGCTTTCCGAGCCCCCGACTAGAGCAGCTAACTCCAGATGGAAATGGAGGTCTGACTGGCGATTACAATTCCCGTTTGCCATTCGCGCTTCGCTGCCGATCAATTATGCAAATGGGATTGGGGCCGGGATGGGTACGGGATGGGGGCGGATGACATATTCAATAATAAAGTGTCGCCGATGACGACGTCCCTGCAAGCATGCCACAGCATTTATTACAAGTATTGCGTGTACGTAATGTTTGCCAAAGGATTTGCCTCTTTTTGGCGGAAGCTGGTGCACCACCATCGGCAATTGTCTGCTCCGAAAAACAGCTGGGGCGTATACGTAATGCGAGGTCAGAGACCATATGAGCCAGTAAGTGGAGTAACTCGATTGAAGTCTGTTTTTTCCATGTTTTTTGTTGTGCGATGCGAGTCCTCTGTTCTCTGCCGGGGATTGCGTCTTTGGGAAATGGGATTTGGAGCTGGCTGCGCATTTTCATAGCCATAATTGGATATGCTCTGGAGCCGGGCCAGCATTACGAATTCATGGCCAGCAGTGGCCTTCCTAGCCCATTTATTATGACCTCCGTAATTAGGCGGCGCGCTTTCAATATTTATCCCATATCCCGGTATCCGTTTCCGGATTTAGGCCCAGTAAACACTTGCCCGCGACCGCCATTAACACATTTCTGCTGAGGCCAGTTAAACCCCACCAACTGGCAGCTGGCAACCGGAGCCCGAGCCCAAGCCCGAAACTGACCCGCTAAAAGACAATAAAGTTCAATATTAATGCACCCTTTGACTCCGTGGGGCTCCGTGGGGAGGAGTTGCCGAATCAAGCGCCATAAAGGCAAGACAAACAGGCTACTTAAAATAAGACCCGAACCCGAAAAAATTTTTAATGATCTGTCATAAAAGCGGCAGCGAAAATTGAGCGCCGGCCACATAAAACTGAATTTATTAGCATTGCATACTTTTGAGGGCAATCAAGTTACCAGAAAGGGACCCCTGTCCGCCGTTCGCCGCGGAAACTGTTGCTCCGGGAGGGCACTGATCCGGGATACGGTATCCAGGACCCGAACTTAACTCCGCTGAACTCGGAACAAGACACCAAATCCTTTAAGCACTTCTGCAGCGTGGCGCCGCCGAATCGCTGTGTGTGTGGCGGCAATTAATTCCGAAATCACAATGGCCATAAAGATGATGATGCGACTACAATTTGAATGCCCGGCCACCACCGCATCCGCACCGTTGCCGCGTCCCGGGACCCTGCTGTCAAAGACAGCACCAAATTGACAACAATGGCGACAAGCGGCGTTCGTAATAAGTAGTTTGGCTGCTGCGACCCTTCTCCACGCCCAGCACGCAGCGCCCGGCACAGCCACTGTTTCTGACCCTCAGGGGTGGCGGCCATTAAATCAACGCAGGACATGCCTGGCAGGACACTGCGCCTATTGCCGCACACAATATATCAAAGTTTATGTTGATTTGAGTGGCGCAGCAAACTTTTAGCCCCGAAAAAATGTGTGCACAGAGAGAAACTGGAGATGTCCGCGAAGTTAACTGGGAAATATAACTGATGTTTTTTACAAGTGATTATTATTATTTGTTTTATATAAATCCCATCACATTACGTAGACCAAAAAGGCCTGGATGGTCTTGGCAATGGAATTGTTAAGATCGGCGTCCTCTGAGATTTTAGCTAGTTTACTGCCGAGCTTTTGATATTCGTCTTCGTATGTAAATAAAGTCTCCTGCATCCTGCCGAGAATCCACTGGAAGCGATAGTGCTCGGCGGATCCGTCTGGACCCTCCGATTCGGCACTGAGGACTTTTATTATGCGCTGCAGGATATCCAGAAGGATGCCTCTGATGGCAGAATCGGTCACAGCTGAGTCCTGGGGCTCGTCCTTCACAAGGTGGCGCTTCCTTGGGCCCAATCTCTGAGGATTTTGGACAAGACGTACCGTGACATGGATCAGTTCCCAGGTGTACATCTTGGTGAGTTCCCTGCGCATAAGCGGCCCAAAGAGCCAGGACACCACGTACTTCGGCATGAGCACCTCCATCCGGACCATTTTCTCGATCACCACAAGGATGTAGTGCTGGTTATTGAACCATACTTCGAAGATTGCCTCCATAATGGCGTGCTGCTCTTCTTCGGCTCGAGCCAAGTCCTGCAAAGGAAAACAGGATGGACAAAGTGGAATTGGGGAAGGATACAGATATGATGGAGCTACGATTACTAAAAGGATTATGTAAGCAGCCTCACCTTAAAAACCTGGTGATACCTGGCAAGCGTGGCGAAGGTATGAGAGAACGACTTGCAGCTGAGGTGCAGACAGTCCTGGGTAAACACGTTGATCTTGCGCAGCTCTGTGGTCGTGGAGGACCCTTTCAGCAGTGCGTGGATCCTGTCGACTTCAGATTGCTTGTCGCGCATCGCTTCCAGGAGCTGCTCGGACAACGTGGCGCCCGAAATTAGTGGATCAATGTACTTGAATTGCGGGTGGGGCATCGGCGGGAGGAAGCGGGCAAGGCTTGGTGGCAGCAGCGTGGCTATTTTTCGGTAGTACGATAGTCTGAGGATCATAGGATAGAATTATGATAGATTGAAAATATCAAAAAGCCGTAAGGGATTCTTACCTGATACATTTTCCAACGAGCTCCCGCAGAAAGATCGCCTTGGGCTGAAAATAGCTATGGCCTAGACAATCATGAGCCCACTGCCCCCAGTGCCAGTAAAATCCGAAGTTGGAGAGATGCAGCGAGAGCCAGTTTACCAGGCGATCGAAGCAGGCCACGTTCATCGATTCCAGGCGGGAATAGATGATGTTCGCTGCCTGCGCCACGATGGGGGGCATCTTGTAGGGCTGCAGCCGGCACAGGTCGATCAGAATGGATGCGTAGTTGATGGTGGACAAGGCGGCCTTGGGAAGGCGCAGCATTTCGCCCAAGATCACCTCCACGATGCTGTGACACACGGCCAGCTCTGGCTTGGAGGCGGCGATGAACAGCAGGTGCTTGGCGCACTTTTTCCTGTCCAGGTGATGCGCCTGAAGCACATGCCGTACCTGGGCTTCCAGAAGGTACCGCTCGATGCTGAGAGACGGAGGCAGCTTGAGCTCCTCGTGCGATGTGATGCGAAAGTCAAAGATGCGGAAGATCAACTCCGACTGCGGATAGCTCCAGCCCCGCTGGTGGGGCGGCATTTCGAAGGTCGGTAAGGAGTGTTGCAGAGCCGCACTCAGCCTTTCGTCGAAGGCCAGGTACGGGCGCAGCAGGAGCTGGTGATCTGGCTCGGCCCACTGGTGCTCCTCCATGGCCTTTACCTGATGCCACAGCGACTCCAGCTGGTCCAGCTGCGGCGGTAAGGCACTATCGCGCCAGACACTCAGAAGGGGCACGTGCAGGGGCGTCCTCTTTTTCACGTGGATCTGGAGCGTGACCATAAGGCTCTGGAAGGCCGTCTTCTGATCGAGCTCCTTGCCCACGAAGGGCAGCGTTGAGAGTACGCAAAAGGCCAGCCAATCCCGACGGGACTGATCATCACTCGTGGAACCCACCTCGCAGGGATCCTCGCACTCAGCCACGAATGCGGCGAGCAGTTTCATAAGGGACGCGCTCGTTACCACGTTGCAGTTGAGCAGATCCACCAGAAAGCGCAAGACGACCCGGACATTCAGCCATTCGCCCTTGAGCAGGCAGTGCCGCAGCTTCCTTACCATAAACTGCACGCAGTCGGACCCAAAGCGGAAGTTCCTTGCGTTTGCGAGGCCCACGAAGGTGGCGTACGCACTGACGTGGCCCGGATGCTCAAGCACGCAGGCCTCTAGGATGCGAAGGATGTCCGGCTTGTGGCTCTCCATGAGGCTGCTCAGGAAACAGGAGAGATTCTCCAGCTTTAACTCGATGGAGGTGCCGCCCAGGTAGCTCAGGCCGTGCATCATCGTGTCCATGGTGTTCACCACGTCCTGGTCTGGGACCAAACGCGGTTTTTTTCCTGTTGTTGTATCAGAGTCCTCATCACTGGATGATGGCTCGCGAGCTCGGAAACCTTTCAGGCTGACGGACCTGGGGACTTACTTTGTTTTAATTATGAAAACACAAATGAAATCTAACCTTTTCATCGTAGGTTTTATTTGAGAAATATTCCGATTTTTAATCGACGTTCTCCTATATCTGCTGGGCTTGACTGGAAAATCTATAGTGGCCCACAAATTACATATTTCATTTGACGTTTGATACGTCAGCTTGGCCCAAAGCCTGCTATATATTTTAGCTTTACTTAATTAACATTCGGTAATAATAAAGATGTTTCGATTCCAACAATCAGACTTTGTGACTTTGGTGAATGGTAGTATTGTATAGTATAATTACAAGTTAACAAAAAACCAAATCTCTAATATTGTACTAAATTTCTCTCTCTGCATAGGCAATGGGACTGAAATTCGTGTTATTGTCTCCTTTTATTGATTTATTTGGCTTGTGTCCACTTCCTCTACCGCCTCCCATTTTTATCATTTGCCGTTTTATTTGTGTGCTTATTTTTGATTAGATTTATTTATTTTTATTTTCGCTGAGCCGCCGTCGGCGGCGTCGCCGATGAAATTTAATAATTCCACTTAATGCAATAATAATTTCGTCGCCTTTTGTTGCCGGCCCCAGTCTCGGAGAGTCCAGATCCGAGTTTGGGCGCTTGGGTTTCCTTTCCCCGTCGTTTCCGTCATCATTTTTGTGGCCAACGCATAATTTGTGCGAAATTTGTCAGATTGCTGCCACAGCGTCCGACGAGCTCTTAAGTCTGAGTAATGCTGGCGAATCGGGCGACATCGGGGCACCTCGGGGCAGGGGGTGGCCGAGTCATTTGTAATATGTTTTATTTGACTTGCGGCAGATGCTCCGCTCCGCTCAATGAAAGCTAAGTAATTGACGCTGCGAACTCCCGGCGGAGGGCAACTGCCGCAGCGGCACCTGATTACAATTAGTTGGGGGAGTTTGCTAAATTGTTGCCAGCCGGGAAAATTGTTGCGGAAAGTGAGCGGCGAACGGCGGCGTTGGCGCCAATTGGGAGTTGGCATTTATTTACCGTTTATATGCTTGTTACCTATAAAAACACGCACCTGACAACTCACTTTAATGTATGTCAAACCTCAGCACTTGGCGACTGGATGGAAAAATGAGAGCAAAACGAGAAGGAAAACACGAACAAGAATGGCAAAAAATTCCAGCAGCCTCTTTTTGACATTTTGAGTGACATTATTTGTGTCAACAATAAAACACTCAAGCAGCCATGAGCGAGATGAAGAAGGTGACCGAGAGGTGAGGAGAGAAAACAGAGCAGGTACACCGAAATAAAATAGGGGTATATTAATGGATGTAATGAAAAGCAAATAACATTGATTCTGTTCAGTTGTTTGTATAATCATAGGCATACAGCCGAATTTTATCTTTAGAAAAAAATGTGTCTCATATTGTACAGTTTAGAAAACCATATAACTGATAATATTTGTAATATTACCATTATTATAAAATGTCTAGTATTATTTTCGTTTTCAACAATGTTGTACATATGGGTAACTCTCTAGAAACATCAACCAAACCAAACAAAAATTGCTAAGTTTCGTGAAATGATTTTTGTAAAACATAGTTTCATTAAGCAAGGTTTTGGAGGGTTTCAATTTTGAAAGACAACCATATTCTAAAACAAATTTTGAAAAATTTGAATACGAACGCGCTTTTTCATTAATATGGTGAAAAACATCCTAAGAAGGGCATGTTTTGTTTTAATAAAAACATAAAAAAAAGAAGCTTTATGCTTTGACTTTTACTTTCTGACATCCCCAAAGAAGAGTAAATAAATAGTAAATAAAAGGCTTATACATATGTTTTTCTAATTTACCTAAAAACTAAAAACAAAATAAAAAGTAAGGTGGAAAAAATTTCGCGTGCGACAGGGACTAAAATTCAATTAAAAAACAAGAAAGGAAGCTAACTTCGGCACGCCGAAGTTTGTATACCCTTGCAGA
>JAEIIL010008558.1:0-10387 GCA_018905715.1 Drosophila lini | reverse complement strand
TAAATGTTTCAGGATAATAATAACGTTAACTTTGAGATTTAAATTCACTTTTCAAATACAATTTTAATAAAAACCAAGCCTTATTTAAACTCTCTCTACTTGACAAGGCTTTTCCTCAAACTTTTCCTGCTTATAAAGAAATATGTTATTTAATATTTAAAACCCAAACAAGTTTCTTCTACTTCATACCAAAGCTCTCTCCTCATTTGATTTCCCACTGGAAAACTCTAGTTTAAATTTAAAGAAAACTAGTTTTGATCAATCAAATAAAATCGAATTTCAAATCGTCTTTCTTTTGTTAGTTATTTGAAAACTCAACAGAGAAATCTCGTTTAATTAAAGCGTACGACGTGTGACTTTTATGGAGCACTTATTCCGGCACATTTGGGATCGGCCCCGCTCTGTTCTGTTCAGTTTGGCACTCGGCTTCGAACGCTATTAAAATCGCATTACCCATCGGCAGAGTAGGAAGCGGAGGAGCCAGCAGGACCAGTTTGAGGTCTTCACTGTGGTCCTGGCACTCCGAACTTGGGCTGGGCCCATCGATGATGATGATGATGATGATGATGGCTAATAGCTTTGTTAGCTTTTGTGTGCGATTGTGTCTGGCTTGTGACTTTATTATGTCGTTCGGTGCATTCGTTTCTCTAGAGCCCCTCGATTTCCCCGCACATGGAATTGGTTAACTCCGATGTTGGCTGTTGGCTTGGCCTGGCCTGGCCCATTGTCTTGGGCAATCGTCAACTTGGTTTCGGTTTCTGCCAGATGAAATTGTACCAAATACAACCCAAAAAGTCCCCGAACGCCTCTGGCCCCCACCGATTTGACAAATGTGCGTTTTTAGCCATCTCATTGTTGTGGCAAACAGACTTCAATATGCAAATACATTGAAATTAGTTGCCAGCCCAGCGATCGGATCCGAATCAGACTCTCTCGACGGGGAGTTGTGTTGTCTTGGCTGTGGCTGTGCCAGTGGAGTTGCTATCAGCATCGGAGTCGTAGTCGGAGACGAAGTCGTGTCTTGTAGCTGTGGCTCTGTGGAATTTGCATGATTTGCCAAAGTCTGTTGGGGCCTTTTTTTTTGGCGCCGCTTGCGGGGATTACGACTGATCTCTCAGGGGGCTTAATGGCCGTAGGCTGGGTTGTAACTGCCAAGAGAGGAGCCCCGGCATTCCGCTGTTAATTGAATTAAGCCAGCGACATGGTCCACTCGGCGAGTAATTGGCAGGACGGACGGGCTTTTAAGTGGAATTCGCGATGGCGCGAGTGCGATAGGGAGCAAGTTTCACTTGGAGGAACAGGGAATAGGGACTGGCAGTGGCTTTGGCTACCTGAGGGTAGGCCTACCTAGGCACACACACGCACACTCTACCCATACCTACCGCCGATCATTAGAGGGCCCCGTCTAGACGCCGTCTGCGTGCCATGCGTAACCCTTTTGGGAGCCAAGGAAACCGGCCCAGAACTTAGAGCCAGAACCCAACAGAACCAATTTGCCGCAGTTGAGAAGTGCAACGCAACCCCGAGTTCACTTAATTGCCCTGGCCTTGTCGGCTGGGTTGACGCCATGTCGGAACCATTAGAAAGCCCACACTGCACAAAAACTAAGGCCTTACACTATAAAAAATTGAATTTTAAACTTGTTATATAATAAAGATATTAACAAGATTTTTATTTTATAATTTAGAAGCCTTTAAAAGTAAGTTTAATATTTTTAGATGATTTTAAGTCTCAAAATAAGTTGATTAAAAGTGTATCTTCATGGAACATCCCTTAAATTTTTCTCTCCGTGGAGACGCCTGGCCATAATCACTGGCCGTCGGCCATTTTAATTGGCACGACATCGTCCAGGTCTGTGACTCATGTAATATGCCCTCGGATAACCAATTACACACATTACAGCGAGAGAGTGGTGGGAGCCCAGATCTTAGGAACTAGACCTCGAATTAAATGTCCGCCCCGCTAATTTCGCTTCTATTCTTAGCGCCAGAGTCTTTGGTAATGATATTTCTCAACTCATTCACTCAATCGCACATTAACCCGAGGCTCAAATGTATAAAAAAAAACCCGCCGCCTGATTTGGCGATTTGAAAATTGCGTACACTGCACACAAAACACATGTGGCACCCATCCAACCATCCATCCATCGCCAGGGGCATTCGAAAACATGAACAATGAACCCACACACGATAAGCCGCGGGACTGGCGCAATCCAATTGAAATCAGAACACGAGCCTCGATGCTGGGCCCTTGACAAGAATCAACTAAGAGTTGAGAATCAAGAATCAAGAATCGAGAAGAATTTGGAATGGCACTCGAAGAGCTCTTGAAATCCGCAAGTAGGGGGCATCACGGCGACATTGAAGTTACATAAGTCTACAGCTAGCCTTCCCTTCCTGAACGCAGAAATTCCTCTTTCAGGGGTGATTAATCTCAAGTCTTCCCACTTAATCAAAGTCGTCTAACAAAGAATTATTTCCTAGAAAAGGGGGTATTTATAAGAGGTAATACTATATAGTAAATGTGAATTATTGTGCCCACTGATTTACATTGTCCTTGTCAACGGCAAGTCGCTTGACAAATTGCAGCTAATCATCGGGAGCGGAAACGGCAGCAACTAAAATCAAAGCGATCGTCACGTAGGCGATCGCTGCATTTGTTATTATTATTTTTTTGCTTATGTATATGTTACGTTATCAATTGCAGAAATTAACATATTATTCAGGGTACTATATAGTCCAATGATGAGCTTAGGTCTTATCAGTTCAGCGGGGAGGGTGACAAGTACCGATTGGGATGGCATGTAGAGACTAGAAGTTGTTTTAGGAGGGTCCTTTGTTTTTAATATTTATAGCTTTTTGGAGAGTTAAGACCTATTTCAAAGGGTCTTACTCTGCACTTCCTGTTAACACATCTTTTAAAACCCTAAACAGGACTACTCTCCTCTACCCTTAATCAACCACAAGCTTAGAAGGTACTCCCTGTGTCCATCACTTTCACCGGGCATTGACACTTGTCCGAATGCCGGTGACATTTGTTAGGTCAAGCACCGATTTGGGCCATTGAATCTCTCTCTTTCCCAAATATAGTAGATGTGTAAGCTCTCCCGATCGTTGATCGCCGATCGCCGCTGGGTGTGTCACACGATCACCGACGAGTGGGAATGGAAACGGGATCCGAGGCAGGTCTTGGGATTACGCCGGGGATTGGGATTAGCGCTTAGTGATTCACTGAGATTCGTATCCGCATTTCGTGCGATTGCGATTGGTTCGGCGTTTGGTTGGCGCCACTTTGAAGGCAGCGGCTAGAAATCCATAAAAAAAAAATTGGTAAAAAAACCAAAAACTGAAAGCCAACCGGTGGATAAGTTGCGAGACAACAGATCTTTGGCGAATTCGTTTGTGCTTGTCCAAGACAAATAATAAAATATTATGCGCCATCGAAATTAATTATAACTCAAACAAGCATTACAATATTCCCTGGCTGGCGCCAGCCCCGTCAAAGATCATTAACATTTTTATGATCCGCCAGACGAGAGAGCGGCGAACAAAGAGCCACCACACATAAGGCCCATATCTGTTGTTACCTGAGAAAACCCATACACACGCAGCCGGCCAAGAGTATATCCGAGTACGCGCCCATAAATCGCAAAACTAATAATGTCCAGGTTGTCTTAACACCTCTCTGTCGGTGCTGTCGATGCTGTCGGTGAGATGATTCGCAGAATTCGAGGGCTGGCGAAAGGAACCGTACCGAATCCCATATCTCATTTAAAGAGGAGTCGTAAAACCCAAAAACGAAATGATTTACTGGACAGGGGACGGGAAATTTCTCCCTCTGTTAAATGCCTCTTAATGCGGCAAGTGCAAAGTCTCTGGGTCAGATTCAGAATCACAACCAAAACAGACACACACACGCTCGGTTCTATATTTAATTTGTACAACAAAGTTGTAGGTACAAATTGGTACGAGACACCTGCAGAATATCCAAACAAATATCTATTTTCGCCCGCTCCTCTGTTATTTTTAAACTAACCGGCTTGATCGTGATCTTTCTCCACCAAAAACACAATTTCTTTCCAGTCATAATTCACGCTAGCCGCGCACGCAGCCACAGAGAAAAAAGAAGCATTTATTGGGAAATTTTGCCGAGGAAAAACTAATAGAGATTTCCGCGAACATCGACCGTCTGTGAAAATGTGTTGCCAATCAAGCGGCCAGGGGAAATCTTCTGCGCAGTCTTCTTCAAGTGGACAGCAGCCACGGGAACCATCTGCCAAGTCATCATCATCATCAGTGTCATCACCAGCAGCAACAGCAGGAGCCACAGCATACAGCAGATTTAGACATATACCAGGACCCATCCTCGTCCTGATCCTGCTGGGCCTAATCCAAATCCAAATACAGGTAGTCGCCGCCGGATTGGGCCAAAGTCTTCACGGTGAGTTTCCATAAATGGATCGATCTATAAATATTAATACAAATAATTTAGAAGTGCTCACTTGTCAGGCTCTTGAAAAACTTAAGAGATCATTTGGGGATGTTATAAATAAAAGTTCTTTGGTCAAGTATCCCAAAATTAGATTTCTAAGCCAGCGCTAGAGATAGGTTAGCTAAAAATAGATATAGCAAATGGTTTCCTCTTAATTTCGTATCTTTTATTGCTTTGTTTGACTTGAGATACTTATGGTTCCTATAAATACCTATAGTTAAAATATTAATTGAACAGTTTGTAATTTAAAGAACACCTCAATTAATTAACAGCTCAATTTCGTTAGGGTCATGCCTCATAAATTCTCATCCGTTCCGTTTCTTTTTTCGCATAAAAACATTGATTACCTCATTAATAATATTTTTACGATCCAACTGAAATCATTTGAGAACTGTTTCTAATATCATAATTATTTTATCACTTTTTGGTCATAAATTTCGTTTCCAATCCGCTCGTTAAACTTTCATCTAACCTTGATGAAGATCAACATTCTTGCCGGGTTGGAAAATAATAATAATAATACCCCAAAAATACAGCACATCTAAGCAGCTTGCCGGATTTCAGTATGGACTTATAACTATGAATCATGGATTTTAGCTGATTTTTACGAGCTTATAACAGCTGCATAGATTGTCTATAGGAGCGGGGTTAAAGTCATTCCGATCGCTTTTCCACGTAACTTTTTATTTGCGATTGTCAACTGAGTCAGAATCCGATTTTTAAGAGCTTCGTTATGGGTGCACTCGTTAACCTTTTACCGGGTGTTACTATTTATTGCAAACTTAAAGGTATTATTCATGCTAGAGAGATACTTATGGTAAAAATTTTAACTGTTTTATAATTCCAAAGTATCTGAAAGTAACTTAATGGTACATCCAGAAATTAAATAATTCAAATGGCGTTTCGAGTATATATATTTAAAATTCTGAAAAATAATATATAAAGCTTAACTAAAAAACTTAAAGAAATATATATTTATTTCAAGAAATACATTTTTTAGAACCTCAAAATTAATTTTTTAATTTAAAGACTTATAAATCGATATTTTTCCTGGCCTCCCCCTTTGTCTAAAAATCTACAAAGCCAGATAATAGTTTTATAATATTTTCAAGAACACTTAGTACCGCTCTCGACTGTTGTTAGGCGTCCGCCCCGTGTCCGTTCCAAACACGTGCCGTCGTAGCCCCTCAGCTCCCCGGCTCTGGCCCACCTCTGACCCACCGCTGACCCCCTCTTAATCCCCTCCTTCCGCTCCATTGGCCGGCGCTTAATCTGCGACTGTGATTAATCGGCGAACGTCGCCGACGCCAGCGGTTCAGGGGAGGGGTCCGAAATCGGGGGGAAGTCTGCTATATAGAGACTATATATTGGCTACTGACTGAGCATTTCAAGCGTTGTCTCCGTCTCGGGCCTTCTTTTTTTTATTATTTTGTCTGGGCTTCTCTAAAAAAAACATACTGAGTGGGATTTTTTTTATGGATTTTCGAGTGTGTTAAATGAAAATAAAAATCGCATAAATTAGATATATTGCAATGCCGATATCGGGTTACTTGAACCCAGTTCATTAAGTGTTCTAGTCAAAAAGAGAAAGGCGGCGGGCTTCGAAAACAAAAATTTCATTCTTTTTTGGGGGGAGAAAATCTTCCATTTGATTTAGGGGGGAGGAGGGGGCTGCTTGTTATAGGGAAAACCCAGCAGGACACAATCGCATAACAGGAAAGACTCGACCAAGAACAACAATCATCCGAGGTCCGGGCATCAAAGAACAAAGCAAACCAAAAACAAACAAGCGACCAAATTACACAGATTGTTTCTGGGAGGGAAAAGCTAGGAGTCGGAGAGAAATCAAGTAGGAGGAGCCATCACAATAATGCTGAATAAAACAAAGTCCTAAAGCCGCCCACGGAGATCAGAGCAGGAAGAAGACGATGTCGAGGAACGAAAAGGTAGCTCGAATGGATCACATTCTTTCCTCTTGACTTATTCAGCTACACAGGAAGAATATTTTGGAGACGACTGAAGTCTGTCGACATAAACTTGACAATTTTTAAACACGTAGTTTTGCACAAACTTCTGTCGTTTTTTAACGTCAAACTTATGTAATATATGAGTTAAAGACGCATTATTATAATATTTAATCTCGGATTGGACTTTGTACTGGTTAAGTTTAGGTCTGCGGACTTATGTCGTTATATTTTCCAAATCCCAGATGGTTTTTTTTAATAAATAAATTGATAACCCAAATGAAGTTCTTTCAAATCTTGCAAAACTATTTTTAAACTCAATTTTCTGGATATTTAAAATATTTCATAAAATTTAAATCTTTAAAAATTCTATAAGTTCAAAAATGTTTCCTGTGTAGCGCCGGCGTCTTCATTTATCGCCGAACCAGCGGGTGAGAGCGAGGGGGATGGCACGCGTGTCTGTCTGTCTGCCCTGCCGGTGTGTGTATGTGTGTGTGTATTTATCAGCACATTGCAGGTGGTCCTCTTTCTCTCTTTTCTTTCGGTTTGGAAAGAAGAAGAGCGAACTGAGCCTCCCTGGGGTCGTGGCTCACCCTGTCCCTCTCCCACTGCCACCCCACCTCGATCATTGTTTGTACATACCTGTCTTCCTCTCGGTTTCCGTTTACCTTTTGGTCTGCTGCTACTGCCTGATTGTTGTTGTTATGGCTTTTGTGTTGCAGTTGTTGTTGTGGAACATGTTTAACATGCAATGCTTCGCTACTTTTGACTTAGCGCCAGCAGCGACGTCGACAGCAACTGAGGAAAAGGTAAAAACACAATAAAGAAGCAGCAAAAACAACACAGAAAAGGCAAGGCAAGGAAGGAGAGTACTTACACAGAGAGAGAATAAGAGCACATAACGTTTTATAAAGAGCTTAATTGATCTGAAAAAAGAACAACATTAAAAGGGTTTAGAATTTTTAAAATTAATGATATTCAATTAATTATGATATTCATTTCTAAAATAATTTACAAACTTAGCTTTTTAGGTGACATCTAATATTTAGAAATTTATTATTATTACCAGTTTTTTTCCGTGCACATTATACACACATTCCCATTTATATAGTGGCCTAATCTCATTGACCTGTGGAATGAAGATCAGCTGCATAAGAACGGGGGAGTTAGGGTTGGGCCTGGGATTGGAGGAGTCCATTTTGGGTCACGTGATCGGATAAGATCTCAGTCGGTGGGCAATTTCCGGCGTTTGTACATGCCATGAATCGTGTTGTTTGTGTTTGTTTTTGGATTATTGCATCAAGAGTCAACGTCAGGGGCAGGAAATGCAGTGGGTGGGGATTATCTGTGAGGGAAGGGGATTAACCGATAAGCACTATATCACTAATCCGCACCTTATCCTCCTTACAGGCTGGAGGATATCCTGCTCCAATGAGGGCGAAGAAGTCAAACTGGACCAGTTCAATTGCTACAACTGCGAATGCAAGGTGAGTTTTCGTTACAAAAAAAACGCTGCCCACTTTAATTTCTAGATACTCCACCCGAATCCCCACGCATACATAGTTCTCAGTCAGCTCCGTTTTTTAAGGCTCCAGGGATCCTTGCCAAGTTTGCGAGTGGAGCTCGCCTTTTGGCCTCGATAAAAGTCACTTAAAGCGAAATGAAACGAAATGAAATAACATAAACATGCTCGCTGAAATAAATCTCTTGTACCCGGAATCCTTCCTTCCTTCTCCCTGTCAGAGCCCAGCCTCTCCTGGACCCTCCCTTGTTTCCATCTCGCTCCCAGCATGGGACGACGCCAGTGTCCAGCCAGCAGGACATTCAGACTCGTGTCATTGCAGTCACTACTTCCTTAGCGGCCTGCCAAAATGAGAAATACCGAAAATGTGTAGAATATTTCACCAAGAAATAACCAAGCCAACACACACTCCTAAGGTCGAATAGTTTTTTGTGCTACCGTTAGGTACAGGGAGAGAAATGTATTACCAATATTGTTAATAAAAAATTGAACATTTATTGGTGGAATTTTTAAGAATTTATGAAGTTCAAACTAAGCTTTGATTTAATAAATTAGGCTAGGTTAGTTAAATTTACAAGTAACTGTTGCTAGAAATTCAACATACTCCAAAAATATATCTACTTTTTCCCTCTGTGCATTATAAAAAAAAGCTCAAACAGCTGACAATTTTTTTTGCCGGATTCGACTGAAATGTTTGAGTTTGTTTGCATTTGTTTGGCTTCAGCTCTTCCTCTATTTCCTCTTGCCAGCCCACATTCCCTCGCTGCCTCTCACTCCAAAGCTCCCTCTCTCTCTGCCATCCCTGTCCCTCTCTGGTGAATTTTTATGATCCAAGGTCGTCAAACGGGTTTCGCGCAGTGTGGGTCGCGCCGTGGTATTGGTGTGGCGGTGTGCTGGCAAGGGTATTCGGTTCGGTGTTGGATCGATCTCTATATGTATGAATATAGCCGATAGTCGGCAGTCGATCGTTTGACAAACACTTGGCGCCGCCGCTGTGATTTTTCGTCGCCAGCTACCAGGCGACAGCCCCTCTCTTTCACTGCCGTCTCCACCAGCCGCCGCCCGGCAACCCTTCCGCTCTTTACCCACCTGCTCTGACAGCTTCGTGTCGTCATTAAGCGAGCGCGTGCTCAGCTGGCTGATCGCTGGAGAGAGCGGGATGGTGAGAGGAATGGCGATAAGGACAGGTGATGCTGCGACAGGGTTGCCGAGACACTTGGAATTTAATCAGAGATTTATTGATTTTATTAATTAATTATTTTTATTTAAATGATGCAAGATTTAACTTATAGTTAAAGCTTGATTTTTGATTTTATTAGAATAACATTTATTATTAAATCAATTAGCATAAGAAATTAAATCAAAAATAATTTAGATTAATAAATAAATGAAATTAAATAACGCAAAACATGATCCTGGATCTCAAGGACTCTCTGAATATCAACATTTCCGGACCGCCTTTAGTCAGCTTTAGAGGCAGACCGAAAAATTCGTATGGCGTTACGCATCTTATAATTACATTGCTCATTTATTTTTTAAGAATTTTTTAAGCATGTTGTAAAGTAAGCAGTTTTCTTAAAACTAAATCTTAAATCCACGTCTTTTAATTTTAAAAATACTCAAATCTAATAATACTTTAATCTTCATAAAATAATAGTCAAAATAGGCCATATCAACCCGCTTAATAATATTTATTTCGGGTCACAAAGTCACCCCCTAATTTCCCCCAGTGTAGCTGTCGTGAGCCTGTTGCTAATTTAGCGCTAAGCGCTGCTAAACGCCGCCGCTCCAATTTGAGCGGCAACCGATCGAGCTGGCGCCGATCGAGCCATCGAGCGATCCGATCTCAGCGATCGAACCGATCGATCGATCGCAGAATCTTATTTTCGCCTGCGGCTGAGCTTCATTTTGCGGCGAGACGCGTCGCGTCGCTTCGTTGTTATTATTATTTCCATTGTTGCTGCTGCTGGCTGCTGTCGTCGTCGTCGTCAAGTGGGCGTAACCAAAATTAAAAAGCAGCAGCAAAATCGCAAAAAAATAAAGAAAAAAGAATACGATACTGGCGCCACCTTACTGGGAAGGCGCCGTCGCAATAGCTGTCTCTTTCCGCATAGCCATCTCCGCCTCTTTCCCTCGCTGAAATCATTAAAAGTTCATGAAATCGAATTTAACCCGAGCTGATGCGTTGCGATTTCTCTTAGTTTCGCTCTTAAAACAAAATACCGCAAAAAATACACAAAATTCCTCAATGGAACGTGCAAGACGTTAAGGCCATAATGGGAGCTTAAAGCCATATATTTGAAAATTTAATAATTAATACAAATATTAATAAATATTTTTGGACAAATGTTAACCTTTTGAGTGATCTTAATCGGAATGAATTTATTTCTGTAAGATGAACTCTTCCAAG
>JAEIIL010008542.1:0-12892 GCA_018905715.1 Drosophila lini | reverse complement strand
CTCCTGCAGCGGGTTCAGGGTTCAGGTCTGTTTGTAAACATTTCATTTAAATATTGTTTTGTATTCAAAAACAGTGTCAAAATATTGATAGTTCCATTGAAATCCATCGTCGAAGCAGGTCAGTTTTCGTAGAGGAGGTATTGTGTAGTTTGTTGGGATATGTAAGGTACACAGGATGCTGTTGTTGAGCTTTGATTTTTAATTCTTAAGAAGTAGTTCGCTTTGGTGGCTTCTTTCTTATAAATTTATATACACACATACATATATCAAAATATGATGCCGTGAATAGTTTAGTAACAGTAAAAAACGTTTGAGTAAAAAAATATATAGAGTTTTAATTGATTCTTCTCAAAGAATTTAACCAGTGTTGCTTGAAAAAATAGTACATTTTCAACGAATTAACTTAGATAGTGCTCAACTGGTAGAGGGGGAAGGGGTAGTAAATTACTTTTAAAGTAAAATTATATAGACAGCATCGGATTAAATTTAAAAAAAAACAACAGGGCGGCTAGTAACAAACGGATATGTTTTTGGCTATATTTAAATGTTGGTTAATTCTTGGACTAGGGTGGGCTAAATTGCATTTCTTTGTCTACCATATATTTAATTCGAATCGTATATAATTATTCGCTGTTTAAGTGATGGCTACGCATAAGATTAGCTAACAAATTGTACGAAATAGTCAATAACATTTATATTCTACTAACTAACTAAAAAACAAACCTTTTGCTAACAAATACTTAACATGGGCGCGTGTGTGTGTGTGATGAGCAACGTATTTTAAATGCTTGCAAATTTATTACAACTAAATGAAAAGCTCAAAATAAATAAGAAGATGCTTCGAAGTGACTTTTGGCCTACGCTTGGTGTACATGATCATAAATATCCATTAAATAGTATCAACAGCAATTGGATGATTTACAATTTCCCATCGAATGGTGTCTTTACAAAGTAGGTGACTAGATTGCCCTTGCCCTTGACATAGGTCAGGCCTCGGCACTCGCATTCGTAGCCGGCGGCCATTAATATTTTCGCCGTATTTTCGGTCGTCTGTAAACGAACAAAAATTGATGTTAAATAAATTTATAAATTTAAATAATTTTCGCAGAGCTTCAAAGTTTCTGGCAAATAGGATTTTGGATTTTCCCTAACTCCTCCACCGTAATCACTCACCTGTAGCCGTCCCATCACGCCGCAGGAGTCCATGCGTGAGGCCACATTGACTGTGTTACTCCAAATATCGTATTGTGGCTTTTGAGCGCCAATCACGCCGGCAATCACTGGACCATGATTGAGCCCGATGCGGAGGCGGAAGCGTTGGAACGACTCCCGATTAATCGAATCCAATATGGACATCAAAGCAATCGCAAACTCGACCAGTATGACCACGTTGTGCTCCTCCGTGCGCTTCTCGTCCTGCGGGCAGAAAGAACACGGTGAATTGCGTTAGTCCCGATACAATTTAGTCCTTATTTCCCCCGTTTTTCTAGAAACCAATTGTGCCAGCTAATCCCACTTCCACTCCCACTCCTCCCACCGTTCGACCCTCATTTGGCGACCCTTTTTTTTATCGCCTCCTTCCTCTGGCCTTTGTTGGGGCCAATGTGATTTGATTTCCCCTTTGTTTGGTAGTTGTAAAAATTTAATTAAAGTGCTAAGCAGCGATTAAAAGGCATTTGAACAGTAAATAACATTCGGTCGATTGGGATTTCGCTGGAGATTACAGAGGGAAAAGGTTGGAATTTAAGTTGAATTCCGAAATTTTTTTATAGGTTCAAATTGGGAGCGTTTAATTTCAAGCTGATAATGCTAGCTTATTTATCATCGCTCTTTAAAAATGTGGCTACTTTAAGGCAGACGTTTTTTAAGGACTTACCGCAAAGCTACGTGACTAGATTGGGCAACCGAGTCAGGATTGTCAATGTTGTTATTTACAGGATTAGTTAAATGAAAGCATTGAAGAAACAGGCATTAGACAAGATAGAAACAGACAAAGAGCGCAGGAAAATTCCCAAGAAACTACACTTACCGTAGCCCCATCTTCCTTGCCAGGTCTAAGGCCCGAGGCACACATGTAGGTGCTGGCTATGGTTTTTATCTTCTCGATTCCACTGAACTTGGGCTTCAACAGCAACTGGAAATGGGATTTGATTTGTTAATAATTTCAGAAAAAATATTCCAGATTTGTATTACCTTATCGAAATCACATATAATCTCGTTCAACAGGCGCAGGCACTCCAGGCCCTGCTTGTTCACATCCGTCTCGTCGTAAAACTCCTTGTAGTTGGGAATGGAGGCGAACATCACGGCCACGCACGAGTAGCTCTCGTGGTAGAGCTCCGTGGAGCGTTCCAGGTGCAGGAAATGGGTGGCCACGTGGGCCGGCAGGATGTTCTCCAGCAGAATCTGCAAATCAGGTGCGCGGTTTTAATTAACATAAAATTGCTTTTATTGGCTGAGTCTTGCCTTATTGATGCCCCGCATGGTCTCCACCTCCTCCTGCTCGACCTTGAGCTTGGCCTTCCACAGGAAGTCTGTGCGAGCCACATACTCGCCCTGGCGATCCAGGGTGTGCAGCACCAGAATGATGACCAGGAGAAGCAAGAAGCCTTTGATCTCGAGGGGTAAGCTGACATAAAGAAAATAATTAGCAAGCTTTTTATATTGTTCACTTCTTTATAGTTTCAAAGATGCGTAACTCACCCATGTTCGATGTTTGTATTGTATTTGTCATTATATTTCTGAAAGAGATCGCTGTAACCGAGCACTGTGACCTGGCCAATGAGGGCCACCAACATGGCAATCAGCTTTAGGATAAATCCGGATCGCAAGAAGGCTGATATCGCTGCCAGACTGATGGCGCAGCAGTACAGGAAAACGGGGGCAATGGGTATGGCGCGGCCTATTTCCCAAGGCTGTATATCCTCAAACAGGGTGGCATTGTTAAATTCACTCGATGAATTGCTGGCCAAGTCAGTGGCATTCGATGGCTCAATGTTATCCTGCTGAGGTGTTGTGAAGTAAATCTAAAGGATAAAATTAAAGATAAAAAACCGATGCTAATTAACTTTCTTCTAGTTTCAAAGATCAAAGTTTTAGAAAAAACTTAAAAGCTTCTTTTTATGGCATTCCTAGCTAATTATATTAAAGTACATTTCTGAAATATTTTATACAAATACTTAAAGCAGCCACACTTACCACACTAAACACCGCACAGGAGGAAATGAGAATGTTGACTATGACAAACATGGCCAGGCGCAGGTAGCGACTGCTGGCCACCACCTGACCGGGCCCATTGCGCTCCG
Organism: Drosophila lini; assembly: GCA_018905715.1. NCBI lineage: Eukaryota > Metazoa > Arthropoda > Insecta > Diptera > Drosophilidae > Drosophila > Drosophila lini. The sequence continues at coordinate 9,587 of JAEIIL010008542.1, read as the reverse complement.
TCGACGAGGCGTGGACATCCGGCACGGACATGTTGCTCAGATACAGGAACAGGGCCAGGGACACAAAGCTGGCCAACAGGGAGCCGAGCAGGGCCAGGTTCCTGGTTTCCATGGCAGATAGGGGACGGAAAAGAAGGGCCAAGGGTGAGTCTACAGGCTCGTTAATGCAAGTTGATCTCACCTACAATTCGATTACAATCAGCTGGACGATGGCCAGCGAGAGGAACAGGACGAAGGCGCATATCAGGTCGAAGCGGAAGTGCGTATCCGGCTGGGCGCGGTACATGGCCTCCCGAGGCGTGTTGCGGTACCACATGGTGAACGGCTTTAGCTCCGTGGGCGGTCCGAAGAAATTAAAATTGAAACATTTACGCTCGGGCGGCAGTAAATTTGATTCAATCATGGCGATGCTCTGCAGCCAGCAAAGGGGGGAGAAAGGAAAAGAACACATTATAGTAGAGTTTGGCTTAGGACGTAAATACTTATTTACAGTAGACATTGCTTAGATATATTTGTATTTTATTAAGTAAAAAATGTATTGGCATTAACTATGGTCTATTGGCCGAAAATTCATTCTTAAGTATACTGAAAAACTCTTTTAATAAGATTTGGTTTAAAAACATGACCAATTTTAAAATATCCTAGATTTTTCTAATCTTGTGTTTTATTTTTCATTAAAGCTTCTCTTGTACATATCAAGAGACCACTGTTTATACCCTATAACCTAAGCAATTTTAAGGAAATTCTCTTCGCATCTCCCTATCCAATTTGCTGATATTTCTCTTAGCCTTTAAAATTTGATTTCCCATACTCCAGCCACCTAAGCCAAACCCATCAACCCATCCCATTCGATTTCCAACTTACCGCCAACCCGATGTTCTTCACCAGCTTGGACTCGGCTATATTGGCAAAGGGTCTATCTGCGCCCCAGCACTCCACATATTTGGTCATCTTCGACGAGGGACGATTTCGGGTGACATGACCTGGAAGGGTAAACAAGTTATTTTATTAAAGTTTATGAGTAACGAGATTTAAACTAAACTTGTATGTATAGGGTATAAAAGTACCTAAAACGGTCCCAAAATGTATATCGTAAATACAAGACATTTACATTAAATTTCTGCTAAGAAAATCAGCCATGTAATAATTTTAAAATCCTTAATACTTAGTTTCTCAGCAATATTATTTATGAATATTTTAAGAGTTTTTTATTAAACTGAAGATGACAGTAAAATTAGTAAAAATATCAAGAAAGCAGCATCATAAGAAGCTCATAATAACAAGGGCTGTAGATTGCTACACAACATTGTGATATTTTTTATACGAGCGGACCAGATATTCCAAATGTTTTTGTCTCTTTACGACATCCTGGTAGTCCAGTACGATCTCATTAATAATGAAAAATCTGTCGCAAATCGCTTGGCTTATTACACCCCAAAAAGCTGCAGAGTTTTCACAGTTCAGCTAGTTGGGGACAGACGACAAGCTCATTAAAAGTCACCCATTCGCATTAAAAAGGCCATAAAAGTGACTGTGCCACATGCCGCACACACACACAGCACTCGATGTCCTTGGCAAATTAAAACTCATAAACCAGGACAAAACCTCATGGCTTCACGTGCAATACTCGACGTACCCCCGATACCTCAATTCCACCATTACCATCACTACCACCATCCAAAAATATTCCACTAAAAGGGCCACCGAAGCCCAGCTGGCTGTCAAAGGAGCTTAATTGCCTCGGTTCTGGTCCACCGTCCTCGGTGCTCCGTGCTCCGTGCTCGGTCCATGGCCATGGCTAAAGTTATCACAAAGGCCAATCCGCAAACAAATGCAAGACTGCGATAAATTTACGATGCAAAAGTTGCCCGGCCAACGATAAAATTATGCATAACCTGGGCTCATTTGTGAAAGTGATTTTCAACTGTTGCGCTTTGCAAGGGGGCAACTTACCCGCATGGCTGCGGAAACTTTCTCCGCTGTGGATGGACAGCTTGCGTCCCTCGATGAAGGCTCCGGAGGAGCGGCGTCTGTCGGCGAAGGACATCAGACCTGGTGGGGGAAAATAAGTAAAGGAGGTGGAGAGGGTGTCACATAAAAATAAAAAGCAATCATCGCCGGCAACGCTGAAGTGTTAATGCCCTTTACAGGTCCTGATTGATAGCTTCTGGTGTTAATTATTCTGTCGAAGTTTCCTTCAGTGACATTTCAATTTGTAATTAAATTATAATTGCTTCAAGAGCTAATTATAAGGACTTTTGAAACTTTGTTCAGGTTAATTTTTCTTTAATATTTCCAGTATGGATTTTTAATTGATCTTAATTTGGATAAAAATACAGAACTTGGGATTTAGTTTTTATAATTTTATTAAAAGGAAAATCTAAAGTTTTTAAAGAATAATTTTTGAGCAAATAAAATAAATAATAATAAATAATTATCTGTTAATTGTTTAAAAAATTAATTTAAAAACACACTAAGAATTTAATATTTTTTAAGCCTGTATATAGTATATACTGATTCCCAATGGATTTCTCACCTTGCACCGACAACTTCCTGCGAGATCGCTCTGGGGCCTCGGCCACTGTCAGGCTGTTGCTGGCCGAGGATGCTCCTGCGGGAGCGGCTGCCGTGGGCGTGACACTGGCCGGGTTCGAGGATGGAACTGGGGTTCCACTATTGGAGATTCCACTTTCCGATCCACTCATGCTGAGCAAATCCTCCGCGGGTAGGGAGAGGGCGGCCGACTTGGCTGCCGATTCGGAGGCAGCGGAATCGCCACTGCCGCGGTGGGCTCCATTGGGTTTCATCTCCTGGCTATTATCCTTGTTGTCCTGATCCTTGACCATCAATGGTTCTGTGACTGCCGTTGCCTCGTCGGCCTCATCCTCCTCCTCGGACAACTCCTTGATGGACATGGAGGCGGCCGAAGCAAGGGGGGCGTGCAGAGGAGCCTCCTGGCTGTTGGTCGAAGTGGGTGACATTTTCTCGTCGGTGATAAGCGGTGGAGGTAGATCCACTGTTACCGGGAGTAGCTTCTCCATAGCATCAACGGTATCGTGGGAGTGGTCCACATCCTTGACCTCGTCCGTGGGACTGGGATCGTTGTGCTCGATGCACTCCACCACGCGTGGAACGCTGTAGGTGTAAGCCGGTTTGGGGGGCACGATGAGATAGGTTTCTATCTTGTGGTCCGCCAAGTAAGCATCCCGGTTGCCGCCCTCGCCCTGCTCCACCTCGAATTTCTCGCCCAGGAAGTCTAGAGTCTGTTTGGTGATGTGGACGCGTCTGCAGAAGGAAAGCAAGCACAGATGACGATGAGAAAGTCTAGGAACGATGATGAGGAATGCTTGTGCGGATGACACATGGGACGTATGAGTAATCTACTTTTATTTTCATACATATCTTCGGTTTGTGGATGTCTTGCACAATTACACCGAAATAAAAATTGTGAAAAAAATAAAACTTGTGATACAGTCTACATTTTAATATTTAAAAAATACTATTTAAATTAATAGCAACTAGCGTCTTAATATTTTTTTAGAAAGGGTAAAGCAATCCATTTTTTGTCATTACAATAAGTTTATTAACATTAAGAAGGTTTAATTAAATTTAAGAAGGATATTTTTAAATTAAATTTACTTAAAAAACATGCACATTTTATACTCATAAAAAATGTAAGTCTCCTACTTCTATTATAAACACAATTCTTCTAATAATTTTAGTGAGGCATTCCCCAAGGCAAGTACCATTATATATTTCACCTGCATAATTTTCTCTTAGTGTACACACATTCAGGTTTATGTAAAATAATTTAGGCGTCTCCTGTCTCTATGTCTACTCCTATTTATCTGTTTCCTACGTAATTTTGTTTATATTTCGGCTCAAGAGAAGCGCAATTCGTGCGTGAAGCCCGAGTCGAGGCGTCTGAGCGTTTTCCGGCTCATTGAGTATAGCATTTCCATTCAATTCAAAATAATTGAAGTCTTCGTATGTGACCGCAGGTAAGATAAAAGAAAACATTTCAACATTCTCAGCTAGCATTCATCTGAAGGACTCCAGCGCGACTTAAGTACGCGAAATGAATAAACCAAAAGGAAATTTGTTTGTTTGTGCATAAAAGTTAAACTGTTCTGGGAATTCGTAGGTGGGGAAGGTAGAGAGTTTTAGACGTTGGCATTTGCAAAAGCCAACATTGGGAATTTCCCGGAATTAAGCTGAGCGGAAACGTATTTTAAATTTAATTAGACAAAAAGGTGACCTAGAGCAATGAACATATACATTTTGCTTAAGCTTAATGTCTTTATTTTATGTTGTATCTTAATCAAAATTTTTATAAAGAAATAATTATGGTCCTCTTTCTTTAAAAATGATTTGATATTTAAAATTAAATTCCTCATACTTATATAAAATTTAATTAAGACCTTTGTGCATAATGCACATATGTACGAATTCCTTAATTTGTAAATTCTTTGTCAACTTTGGTTCTTTATAATTCTTGGTGCAGCTCTTCGTAACCTTAACCTTTGCCGTTGGGTGTTATGCTGACTTGAACTGAAGCCCGTTTAATTGCGGCTACACCGAGGCTAATTTAAATTGCCATTACGACTGCTTGACTCGCTTTGTGCCACCACCGCCATTAGAGAAAGCACCATGGCCTCTCTGTTCCCCTTCCCCGATTCCCACCCGCGGGTTCCGCGTTTTGTTTATTTATTTTTGTTCGCCTCGCTCGTCATCGTTGTCGTTGTCAGTCGTACAAGCATAATGGCGAAATGAGGGAAAACACTCGCCTACACAAAACAAAATTGTAAAGGTCACATACAAAAATACTGCTAATAATAAATTGTATTATAATTTATAAGAACGTTTTCTTGAGCTGTTTTATTCTATTAGATTAAGAACTGTAATTTTTTAGGTTTTTTGATTAAACAAAAGATTTGTTATTAAAACAAATTGTAATACTTAAAATTATATCAATCAAATATGTATACAGAATGCTATAGAAATCACTACTGCATTTTTTAAAAACCTTTGTAAGATGTATAAAATAAGGATAAACAATTAAATAGTAGATATATTTGTATGGGTTGTTAAAAACCTAGTTATTTCTGGAACACCCTGATATATATATTTTATATATTTTATTTAAATTCGTGTTCATGTGATTATAATGACTCTGATAGTCCAATCTTTTCTTTCCCTATTAAATATGAATATATAAATATCAGAGATATTAGAAATAATTTAACATGTCAATAAAATAATTATTCCAATGAAAAATCTCCAAGTAAAATCCTTATTTATGTGAATTAATTTTGTAATGAATGTGAATTTCGACTAAAATTTTTGTCCGAGTGCACACAGACACTTACCCGGCTACACCGCCGCTCTCCATGTGGTTGGCCAATGTAACGTCGTCGCTCCAAACATCAAATTGCCACTTTCGTAGGCCAAGGACGCCGCAGAGAACGTTGCCCGTGTGGATGCCAATTCGCATGTCGACGTTTATGCCGGTCGCCTCACGCACGTGTCTGTTGGAGTAAGCGAAGGGCAAACAATGAGCGGAGCACAAAGCAGCGCCTCGCGCATATGTATTATTAAGGATATACGAGTAGGTACACAACTGCAGGCTAGTTGTGCCGTCGTCGTATTAACAATTTTATGGGCCATAAAGCACAAGCGGACCAGGTCGACTCCGGACCGATGGACGACTATGATACGGGCGCGAATAGAGGTGGGACTATCAAACACTACGCAAAAGGTGCACTTGAAAAAAAAAGGACTAAATTAAGAATGAAGAAAGTCAAGAAGAAAATTCCAAAAACATTTTGAAAATATCTTGAAGCTTTTTTTATCGAAATATAAGCTATCGAAGGTTGTTGTATTTAACGTTAAAATATCGATATTATTAAAACAATTTCAGACAAATATTAAGTTAAATTTAAATAAGTTTTAAGATTTTTATTTTAAGTTAGCCTATTATAGAATTGTTATTTAAAATCAAAGCAAATTTTCCTTCTAAATTTTACGTAAAAAGTTAAACAAATCCTTTTTTAAATTCCTTAACAAAGGTTACAACAAATTTCTTAAGTGTGTCCCTAGTGTTTCCTTTGCAGGAACTTTTGTTCCTGGATAGCCATTGCCACAGCGAGGACCATGCAAACTGAAGGCTGGCCAACAAGAGTTCTTAAGTTATTAACGTTAAGCAGCATTTTCTGTTGGCCTGAATGCCGTCGGGGTCAAATGAGCCGCATCGAAGGCCAAATCACTGGGGAACCCTTCGGGGTTTTATTTGCTTTGGCCCTTCCTGGTCATTTTCTTAGCAGAGGGAGATATGGATATGGTCGCAAACGCCGTAAAAGGTATTGGATTTTTGTATCCGGATTTTGGGATTGTGAATTTCTAAGTGCTCAAAGTTTTCTCAAAACAAAAAAGTTGCAAAATTCTGATTGAACTGCATAATTCATGTAAATATTTCCCAAACTAAAAGCCATAAAATCAAGATGGCTTTGCGACCAAATCCATTGCCTACATTTTGGGGCAATCGCGAGCCTTATTAAAGTTGCCCCATTTTCGGGATTATATGACAAGGGCAATGCAATTCATAATTAAATCTTGTTTGTCTTCTGCTTAAAACTTTTGGCATTTCCCCGGCTGCCTGTTAAGCTGCTCGAAAGTCAACAGCTCACGAGTGCGAGTATCTTTTCGGGCGAGTTTTGTGACAGGAACAAAGCCAGATTCTGGGCCAACTTGGTGGGGGGCATTGGTCGGCGCAAAAGATTAAAAGGCCAGAGCTCGAAAGGCACCGAAATAAGGAAGGGCCGGCACGCAAAAATAAACAATAGGAATAAGCACAGAGTCCAATAAAAAAAAGCCGGGTAAAAGGCAAGCAAAAAGCCAAAATGAGAGGCTCCTTGGTCCTGAGGCCACTTGCGCATAAATTCTCGCGTGTAATAAAATGGCCTTTGTGTCGATATTGTTTATTGTATTTTATGATGTTTCTGTTTGGCATTCTTTTATTTCCCATCTCGTTCGTGTTCCTTTATAGCATAATACGTTTTTAATGGTCCCCCATAAAGCCGAGGGTCTGAGGGAGTGACTTCAGCGGAAATGCGAGGATTTCTGGCTGCAATTAAAACCCTGAAACCGGTCACAGAATAAAATGACAGATCAAATGCGTTGACACGCCTTTTAATTTGATTCTAAATTGGGATAATGTGTAATTTAAATTTGCATTTTAATTTAATTTTATGTTTCTTTACTTCCGTTGCATTATAGGAAATTATGGAGAGCTGAATTAAACCGAAGTTGCTATGTATATTAAAACGAATTAAGAAATTTTAAAAGAAAAAAAATGTGCACTAAAATGTGTCAGAAAATAATAATAAATTTTAAAAGTTTTGGTTTTTATCTGCCTTTGGGCCACCAACCTTGAACAAGACAGAAACTAGCCAAGCAGAAGGACGCTTTATGGCTCAGTTAACTGTAAATGCAACAACCATTCCCAGCTCACCACAAACCCGACAATCACGGTGTCAAATGGCCTTGGCCAAAAGGAGCTCGCAGTGAAAGTCAAAGGCTGGCCGGGAGCGAAAGACAAACAAGACGTACACCCACCCAACCGGTGACGGTGCCCAATGCAAATGTTGACCAAGAACCAACAGAACTCGGCCAAGCAAGGACCTGTCCCGAGCTCGGGCCCAAACAAAACGTGGGCCACACTCACCTGATGGCATCGATCATCTGCAGGCCCATGTTGACACAATTGGTTGCATGTTGGGGCCGGGAAATGGGCAGGCCGGACACGCAGTAATAGCAATCGCCCAGGATCTTGATACGAAGGCATTGATTCTCCTGCCGGAATACAAATAATTAATTACTATTTGGAAATTACGTGTCTTAGTCCTTTCATTTGTCAAAACCCAACAAGGAGGAGGGTTTATAACTTGGACGTGGTTTTGATTAGAAATAATTGTGTGTTACACTTGGATTTCTTATGTATTTTTTATACAGGAAATACAATTTCAGGAAGTAAAATTTGAACTATAACTTGTAAGGTAAAATATTTAAAGGAATATTTTGTAAAGTGGACCATTTTGGCAATATGTAATATTTATATTAATTTTCATAATGATTTACCTGTGCTATCTGATCGAAACGTCCAAATAAATCGTTCAGGGTCTTGACCAGATCGCTGGCCGTCAGGGAACTTGACAGGGGCGTAAAGTTGACGATATCCGCAAAGAGAATGGTGACATTGGTATGGCGCTGGACATGCAATTCGTGGAAGCGGGTGGCCGAGGTGGAGGCCTGTCCCCCGGCTCTCTGGCAGGCATCGGCCATCTTCAACATGATGCTGCGCTTCACCTGGGAATAACAACAAGCAATGGGATTATTCTTAGTAAAACACAGCTTATCTGTCGCTCTGACATGGGATTACACTTTAAAAAAATTTATTTTATCTTTGATTAAATATAATTGTTAGAAATATAATTTTGAATATTAAGAATATATATTTTTTTAAAGGTAGTCATTGAAAAAGAATACTTATATTTATTTTTAAATTAAAATCAAGCAATGAATATATGAGTTTTTGCTTTACATTTTATAATTCCTTCCAGAATATTGTTTAAAATTTATTCACAGGACTTTAAGCTGTCCAAATTAAGTTCCAAAAATATTTCGAAAAATATTTCTCTGAGTGTCCTTACCTCGGCTGCAATGTAGGCGGGTATCACGCTGAGCAGCAGCTGCTCCTGCTGCTCCCGCTCGCATTCCAGCTTCACGCGCTGCTCGATCCCCGTCCGGGTGCCGTCGACGGTGCGATTGTGCGCCGCATCCGACATGATGCGATAGTAGAGCCCGGAAATGGATGCACTGGCCAGCATAACAATCTCCCCGAAGAGCTAAGTGCGCCAGATGGAGGAAAGGAAAGAGGGCACGTTCCATAAATAATGAATGTCTAACCCGGAATGGCAATTACCAGCCGGCACAGAGCGCGCATCGTTGTCCTCGCCGCGCGGCAAAAACACGATGCAACCTAATTAACGAATCACGCGGAGGGGAAGGAAACCGAGATGGAGACCCAACCGCATCCCATTAGGGGAGTTAGGGGAATTGAAACGAGCACCAGCCGGATACAAATTATTTCTCACCGCGCTTGAGCGAGGGAATTTAAGCTCTTGTGCATAAAATTAGCAAAGGATAAACTGCATTTACGGGATAAATTCTAATAAAATAAATTTAAATTAAATCCAACAGAATGTTAATAAGGAAGGGGAAAATAGTGAACAATTTTGGACATTCATTTAAACCATACAGGAAGTTCTAAAAAATATTCTATCAGATTTAATAGTAAATATAAACAGATTTTTAAATCATAAAAATATTTAAGTTTGTCAACGATTATTTGGGGTATTTTAATAAAAGATCGTAGCTCTAGAAATTAAATTAAAATTCTATAAATTACATAAACTCAACAATAGAGTATAAGAACCTAAGTTAAATTTTCAAAATAAATTTCGATTAATAAATTCATAGTTCTACCTAAATTTTATTCCTTGAAGCAGTTAAGATTTTATTGAAGTTTA
>JAEIIL010008532.1:0-23729 GCA_018905715.1 Drosophila lini | reverse complement strand
AAGTCTAAAATAAAATAAAAGTAATAATAAGAAAGTTAAACAACATTTTAGAACATTTAATAAATATTTAGTATCAATATTTTTGATTTAACAAACAAAGAAATGTTTGGTATATAATTTCGGGCACATCCTATCGATATACATCCTTATGGCCAGCCAGGGACTAAGTGATGAAACCGATAATGTCCATCAAAGGCGATTCCACCGATGAGCATGTCGAATCTTCTGGATCTTATAACAATACAAAGGAGGTTTCAACAATGGACGTTCAGGATCCCATGAACCATATGGCTACTACACTGAAAGTGGTTGAGTTCTGTAAAAAATCCATACCTAACCAAACCAAGATTACTTACCGACTCTAAATTTTAAGTTATATATAGAGAAGGGTTATTATAGATATGTAAATATGTTTTCCATTGACCAAATTTTTTGCTAAATGTTTGTTTGCTGCAAAGATGATTGATACACCCACAAAGTAAAATGAAATGCAATATTTTTCTCACACACCAATCTAAGGATATATCTTCATCAAGTCAGGGAGGGGATTGGATTGGAAAACAATGGGAGATTATGGCACGCCTTGTTTAACAAATCATACCCAGGTATGTTCAGGTAGATTTACCCTCGGATATGGCACTGATTGTGGCATATTTACCTTTCAAATTGGGCGCACAATACAACAATACAAACCAAATGCGACTGACACTGAAGTCAGGATGTCTTTCTCTCTCGGTCAGAGGTATTTCCGGGGGTAAACAGCACCCAGGGCAGGGTAGGGAGAATCATAGCATATAGACAGACATTGGGGAAGGCACAGTTACTATATCGTTATATTTTTGAAGACTCGGTAGTTTTTAATCTAAATAGCAATCTATAGGGTTTTTGTTCAATTGTTTTGTTCGGTGTTTTGTTTTTATTTCGTTTGTTGTTGTTTTGTTATTTTGTTGTTGTATACGGGCTTTAATTTGAATATTTATTTACAATTTATTTAAGACTCGCTACCCTCGCTCAAGTCAAATATATAGTAACAGTTGCAATAAACAAGCTTTCAACTTATTGCTTACGTGTCTCTCATCAATATATAATTTACAAGAAAAACTTACTTATAGCTAAATCTCCGTTGATGTTCTCTGTATGTGTGTCTCTGTGCTGCTGTAATTTACTTTACGAATATTATTATTTTTACCGGCTGCTTAATATGGTTTTGATGCTTCTTCGTTTCGTTTATTTTGTATTTCATTACTAGTGAGAATATTGGGTTGGTTAGATTGAGAGTATACATATGCATATATATATATATTTATATATACACATATATAGGTCTGACTTCTATATACCAGTTTACAACGTTTCGTAGCTACGAATTGGGCTTTTACTATGCGCTTGCGGTTGCTTTTCGTTTTCATTGTATAAATAAAATAGAATATTTTTGCTTTTGCTTCGCTTCGAATAATAATACATGCCATATACATATACATATATATATATATACATATACATATATATATATAAGAAAATGCTCAATTACGATTCTCATAACTTATGGTTCGACGTTAACCAAATGAGGCCCTCGGACAGGCCATCGCCGGATGTGGCACACGATGGTTGTACATACCAATTGCGATCTCTTATTCTAGTTAAGCCTAGTTTTTCCTGGATTTCATGGGGTTTCATTGCTGCAAAACAAACAAATAATTATTAATAATCTATAGAAATATAGCAGGCAGTATAGTCACCATCAGGCAGATCCTGTTTGTTAGCAAATATCAGTATGATGGCGTCGCGCATCTCCCTATCGTTAATTATCCTATGCAGCTCCGTGCGCGCCTCGTCTATCCGATCGCGGTCCGCACAGTCCACCACGAATATGAGACCCTGTGTGCCCGTGTAGTAGTGTCGCCAGAGCGGTCGAATCTTATCCTGTCCGCCCACATCCCAAACGTTAAACTTGACGTTCTTGTACGTGACGGTTTCCACATTGAAGCCCACCGTGGGTATCGTTGTAACCGATTGGCCCAGTTTCAGTTTGTACAGGATCGCTATTGTGGATAAAACAAAAGGAAGAAATTCAAGATCAGTTATGAAATTGGTGAGGCAGAGAACCTTTGCTTGAATTCGATTTTAAGAACAAATAAACCCTATAATTGCTTTGAAATTGAAAGCCTTAAACAAAAAACATTTAATGTTATGACTTCCTCAAAAGGCAAGCAAACATCTAGCTTGTTTAGGTTCTTGATAGTTTACAATTAGTATAAATCGTTATAAATCATTATTTATTATTGGAAATTGCCATTACTTTAATTATTGGGAAAAATTGTGGGCTCTTATACAAAATTTATACATTGTAAGATATTAAAATCTGCTGATTAAGGGGCGTAATCTTTGGTTTTTTCCCCTGCTCGACATAAAAGTAATATAATTTAATCTTTATCAGGAGGAGTTATTTGTTAAATAACATCAGGTAAACATTAAAATGGCTAAAGATAAGACCTAAAGCTCAATTGATGGTTATCTCAGCCCGTAATTTAATGGTGAAACCATTATTAAGAGTCATTATTATGATCTCAAACCTAAACTAAACTCGAAATCAATAAAAGTGTTGACCGGAAGTGATCCTTAACGATGCTCACTTGTTTTTCCAGCTGCATCCAGTCCGAGCATAAGAATTCGCATTTCTTTGTTGCCGAAAATTTTTGATAGTAGCTTTCCCATGGTGCCGCTGCTGCTGATGTGTCATCCATTAAACCTTAGCCAATCTGAAAATGTGAGCAAACGGTCGAGGGTTACACACACGTATGATACGACTGCCGCATATTTTGATATGCGAATGTGGAGTGATTTCGGGGCAGGGTCATCTGTGGAGTAGGAGGAGTCGTCGTCGTCTCCCAGATAATAATGCCTTTGTAATTCAGTTATTCGCCGTATCAATTTATGATATAAGCACGCCGCCGCGAGAAGGCGCGTAAGTGATACGCCGCCGCACACAGATGCACATACGTACAGACAGTTGTATACAGGGCCAATTTGGTGGCCATATATGCACGCATAATGTGCGGCGGCGGCGGAAGTTAAGAGCATTATTCTGCATAGTAATTTCACTTACATTGTTCAGAGCTACAACAATGCGAGAAAGAAACGGGCAGAATTTATCAGTGAAGAGAGCTTCCACACACATACACAAACTCACTCACACTCGCACACTCAGCCAGAGTCAAGCACAATTGGGCACACACTTATATACAGCAGATAAACACACTATATAGTGGCGTAAATTGAGCCAGAGTTATCTCAATTGCGGATTACGGCCACTGGTACTGCTCCACCGATGCCCTGCCCTTCAGCGCTCAGCCAGCAGCTGAAGCCAAGCCGGCTCCGTGATGTCGGTATGAAGAGGATTCCACGGAATTTCCTCGCTTGCTTAACACGTCACATACACGCCCGTGTAATACCAATACCAGTGCACACTTATACACACCCAAGTTCCTGACGACCGTTGTTACGCACCGCTTTCCTGCCCAATTCGATCCACGACCGCCTGCTTTGCGTTAACATGAAGTGCCTATGTGCGTTGGCCAAGCATAAAATGCATTTGCTAGCACACAACGGCCGAAAAACTATAACTAACAACAACAATTTTGCACTAATCTTCTTGTATTTATATACACATACACGAAGCAATGTGGCCCGTTGGCGGAAAGCGCAAATCCACCACGGTCAGCGGTGCGAAAAGAGCTAAAAAATGCCACGCCCTTGACGAGTTAATACTGAAAATACTGAATTCCGTTACTGCAGCGGAGCCGGCGAGCGAGTCACCTCTGAATGTTTGGTATTTTCTGGGTAAAAGTGTGATCAAAATCAGTTGAAATTTGAAAATAGGTATTTTATATACAAAAATATATATGTTGACATTTAACTCTCACCTTAATTTAAAGCTTTTAATTTATATTTAACTTCTTTAAATGAGAATAAATATTTAAATATTTATTTTGCTTTCCATTAATTCTTAATGATTCGATTGCAACCTGCAAGGGTATTCAAACGTCGGCGTGCCAAAGAACGCTTACTTATTTTGTTTTTATTAAGTTATAGCGAGAAATAATCGTAAAAATAAAAAATAAAATAAAATAACAAATACCTCTCGGCCTCATGGTATTTTTCGATGGTCACGCTGCGGTCACTCTGGCCGCGATTCGATTGATTCAGACTCCTTTCCAATTGTTTAATTTTGAAGCGTTCCTTACGACACGACCCTGTCACTCCACAAAAGAAGAATGGAACTGAGTTAATCGTCGCCCAGGCCAGAGAACACACAACACACACACATGGCTGGCATATGTCCCCGCGAGGCGGTGCGGGTGAAAGTGAAGGCAAGTGGAAAGTGATGGGAGGCCACGGAGGCGCGAGACAACAAAGGTGGCAGATTTTTATATTTTGGCCCTTTCCCCACAGAAATGCGAGCCGACGGCGCGGCCGGAGTGGCGCAAGTTCTCCGTGGACCCGCAGATCACCACGCTGGAGGTACTGTACAGCCTGCTGGCCAAGGCCTTCGACGTCAAGTCGGACTTCTCCATCAAGTACAAGGCCTTCGATCCGGCGGGCAATGAGATCTATCTGGCAGTGCGCTCTGACTGGGATTTGGACGCCGCCTTCCTGCGGATTCACAACATATCCATTCAGACGGCCTCGGAGCCCTGCCTGATCCTGCAGATCGATGTCAAGCCATTCACGGTGGTGCGCGAGTGTGAGACAGAGGCTTCGCCCGGCCGTACTTCCGCGGGAGCAGCCGCTGCTCCACCGACTTCTGCTCCCACTGCGCCCTCTGCCCGCGAGCTGATATCGCCCTTGCAGTCGTTGGGAGTCTCCCAGAAGTATGTGCAGCACATGCAGACGAAGCTGGGCAGCTCTATTCTGAACCAAATGGAGAAGACCTTCTCCATAGTTCAGAAAGCTTTTAACCTGTCCGAGGAGCACATGGCCAACTTGCCTCCGCGACCACCCATGTGCGACAGCGAGTTTCGCCTGTTTCTCGACGCCCTGGGCCAGATTCAGCGCAAGGATGAACTACACAGGGTCATCTTTCTAGGCGGCATCGATCCAAGCTTGCGTCGCGTGGTGTGGAAGCATCTGCTCAACGTGTATCCTGGTGGAGCTCATGGCCTGGCCCTCGACGGCCACCAGCGCATGGAGTTCATGCGGCGCAAGTCCGAGCAATATTGCCGGCTGAGGGACACCTGGAAGGCGGCGGTGAAGCGGGGCAGCGTGGCTGGCGAGCTGGCTTATGTGACCAGCATGGTGAAGAAGGATGTGCTGCGCACGGACCGCCTGCATCCCTTTTACGCGGGCAGCGACGACAATCAGAATATCGCGGCGCTCTTCAACATCCTCACCACGTACGCCCTGAACCATCCGACGGTGTCGTATTGCCAGGGCATGTCGGACATCGCCTCGCCGCTGCTGGTCACCATGAACGACGAGGCGCAGGCCTACATCTGCTTCTGTGCCATAATGGCGCGAGTGCGAGGCAATTTCATGCTGGACGGCATCGCAATGACGCAGAAGTTTGCCCATTTGACGGAGGCCTTGAGCTTCTACGATCCGGAGTTCTGGGAGTACCTCAAGTCGCAGCAGGCGGACGACCTGCTCTTCTGCTACCGCTGGCTTCTGTTGGAGCTGAAGCGGGAGTTCCCCTTCGAGGATGCCCTGCGCATGCTGGAGGTGCAGTGGAGTTCGCTGCGCTACGCCAGCGGTGGTGGTGACAAGGAGCTGCAGCTTTTTGAGAAGGAATTCGTGCCTCTGTCGGAGAGTTCCATGCCAAATAGCGCCAGTACCTTCTCCAGCTCGTACAGCGCCACGCCGACGAGTCCCTCTTATTTGCTGACCAAGCCCCGGGAGAATCCCTATACCAAAGTCTGTGCCCTGCGTCGTCAAAGCTCTTCGGCCTCACTCAGCTCTCTAAGCTCTTCTCTGGGCGCCACGGGACATGCCCTGGACAATACGAAGCGGTTGAATCATAGCCTGGACGACAATATGTCGCGACATGCCACTGCGGCTGCTCGAAGGCAGCGACGCACCTCGGCCAAGGCCCACCAGAGCCTGGATGAGTCGAAGATGCTGGCCCTGATCGAGGGCGCCATGGAGAATTCGAATGTCAAGTCAGTGCAGGACTTGTCGGCCGGCGAGGACACCGAGGACGATGATGTCTTCGATAGGAAGGAATCACCAAGTTTTCTGGAAACGAATCCCTTCAAAGATGATGCCCAGAAGACGCCGGAAAAAGTCAAGGACATGGCACCGCCCGGTAGGGCTTTTCTGTGCAGCTCTTCCTCCTCGATTGTGGACGAGGATCCCGGCGACAGGAAGTCCAAGCTGCAGCACAAGAACATTCTGGCTGTGAGCAATATCATTGCCAAGCAGCTGGCCTCGAATGCCAGCCAGGTGAGCGAGAGTGTCAAGTGGGTGAGCAGCTCCAGTGGCGGGCACTTCAAGGATCTCAAGGAGAAGCTGGCGGCTACCAGTCGCCTTGGTCTCTCATTTGATGGCGAGTCCGTCGAGGACGACGGCGAGCGAAAGATGCCTCCGAAGTTGGTCAAAAACTTCAATGAATTCCTCAACTTTGCGACCATCAACAAGAACCGGATCTCCGATAGGTTTGCCAATCAGCAGCAGCAACCGACGACGACAGCTCCTGCCGCTGTCACCAAGCCTTTAGTGCAGCTTACAAAGGGCGGACTGGGCAGTTCCCTAGATGAATCCGATTCCTCTTCGGTGCCAGAGACCAGCTGGAGTGCCTCCACGGCGGCCACGGCTATTCAGCAGGCGCAGGAGCTGAGCAGCTATAACCTGCAGTTGGATCTGGAGGGTAATCATCCCGGCGAACCGGACGAGACAAGCACGCCGCCAGATCAGGAGCAGGATCAGGAGAACGATCAGGAATACTATCCCATGACGACGGCCATAACGCGAGAGCTGCGGCTGGAGGCAGAGAACCTGGATCGCCAGGTGTTCGGGCTGCCCTTCACGGAGAACGAGAACGAGAAGCGGGATGACATAGAGTACGAGAAGCTGGACAAGGATGCAATGGATCTGGTGGAGGACCTCAAGGAGAACGAGATCATCACCTGTCCCGATGTTAGCGAGCTGCATCAGCGTCGACGCCAGCGGCTGGCGGCCAAGAGCAACAGTGTTCAGCAGAACGAGTCGCATACATTCAATCCCTTCATCGACGAGAGCCAACTCCTAATGGACGGGCACACGCCCCTGGGAATGCGCAGCAGTAGCAGCCTGCCTGAGGTTATCCTGCCCATTTCCACGGAACCCAGCCTGGTGGAGGTGTCTCCACTAGTGGAGATTGCCACAAATGCGGACGATGAGAGCGCCTACACACGTTCGCCGCAGCGAGCAGCCAATCTCAATGGCGTCACGGCGGCGGCTCTGCCTCCGCCATCGGAATTCGGCGGCGGCAATGCCTTCCTCATGTTCCTCTGCCTCACCCTACTGCTGCAGCACCGCAACACGATCATGAAGGCGGGCATGGACTACAACGAGATAGCGATGCACTTTGACAAGATGGTGCGCAAGCACGATGTCACCCGGGTGCTCAACCAGGCCAGGCGCATGTACATCGAGTACCTCAAGGCGCAGAGCAGTCCGCAGCGCCAGAGGTCGCCCAGTGCTGCGGCGGCTGCTGCTACCCAAGGCACCAACTTGACGGCCTCGATGCCGGCGTAAGGCAGCTCCGTTGCCATCTTAGTGTTCCCCCGATTAGGCCAACTTTCTCCTTGCTGAATTCAAATATTTTTTAGTCATGGAAAAGGTTTTCTTAGAGGAAAAAAAGGATAATCACTGAAACTAGACTCACACAGGCTCTAGATATTTTTAAAACCTCACCTAATGAGTTGTCAATTGGCCAGAATCGGGAGTAACTCATGCTCAAGACAATGGAGCGTTATCTGTTAGTTAACAAACCTCAAAAAAAAACATGTAAAACCAAAGTCGAACCTTATTTTGTACGTAGATGGATTTTGTACTTAACTAATTTGTGAATTTAGGATCTTTTATTTATATATTATATATATTCAAAGGCGAAGGCTTTGTTTCACTAGTCCGCTAAAAGAAAAGGCATTCCATGCTCTTGTAAAGACTATACCTTAGGGCTGCTAAAGATATTCATAATCCAATCAACTATGATCTTATTACCTGTAATCGTTCTGTATCTTAAAATGAAAATAACTCTCAACGGCATAGCGACATAATTCCGAACTAAAAATGTCATATTTCCGAGCGGAGTTATGTCGTTTTCGAGCGACTTTAAAACGACATATCTCCGCGGACTTATGTCGCTATCCCCCCTTTCAACTTGTTCGGTAAAATAATTTTGTAAATTAAAATCTTACGACGCTACGCTATGTAAAGTTATGGAAATCAACTTTTAAAGAATCGATAAATAAACGAAATTCGAATTAATTACAAAGGCAATTAATCTTACAATTTATTCGGTACAAAATACAAATTCAATTCACAATCGAAACAAAGTTATACAAAAAAAAAAAAAAAAAGAAGAAATCAAAGGAAACACAGGCATACACAATAATTCAGAAGTTGTATTTCTTCTTAAGGCGCTCACGAATGAGCAGGCCCTTGATAAGCTTCTTCCAGTTGCCATAGACTCGGGTCTCGTACTTCTCCTGCTCCTTGCGCGCCTGCTCCTGTTGATCCTCCTCCCAGGCGGCCGTGACCACCTCCTTAAACTCTTCGCAGACAATAAAGCCATCGTACATGGGATGG
Source organism: Drosophila lini (assembly GCA_018905715.1). Taxonomy (NCBI): domain Eukaryota; kingdom Metazoa; phylum Arthropoda; class Insecta; order Diptera; family Drosophilidae; genus Drosophila; species Drosophila lini. The sequence continues at coordinate 14,942 of JAEIIL010008532.1, read as the reverse complement.
CAGGCGCCCTGATGGAAATCGAAGCCAATCACTGCATTGGCACAATCGATATTCAGCTTCTTGCAGACGCGCATCAGGCCGGGCACTAGAAATAATAAAAGAGAACAAACAGAGTTATCTTCTGAATTCCTAATCCTTTATAGCTAATCTCACATCTCAGGTGGACCGTCTTCTTGGGCAGCATGCAGGCCTTGAAGAGCTCCACATTGCCATAGGCATTGCGTGGCACTATGCCATTCTCCGCCGTTGGTGGCTCATATTCCTGGGTTTGCCAATATCCAAAGATCTCCAGTGGCTGGTCCTTGATCACAGATCGTGTAAGCTAAAAAGATTGAAAACAAAAATTAACACATTTCAGATGCACTGCAATAAAAACTACTCTTACCTTATCCCATTTGGGACGCGCCTTGACCACCTTGTAGGGCTGCTCGCCCAACTTGACCACTCGCGCGCTCTTCAGCCAGATGTCCCGCGAGTGCAACAGATGGACACAGTCCCGAGCGTAGACAGCTTCGCCGCGGATGAAGCCCAGGGTGGGCGCATCTGGCGGATACAGACCCTGGAACTTGAGCAGATGCCTTTCGAGGACGTACAGTGGATGATCCTTGAACTCGGATATGGACTTGGGCAGCGGTTTGTTGGCATGGATGCGATGCAGCTGCTCGTTCTCGGTAATGTCGCGCCTGGTGGGATGTCCCAGATATGGGGTGATGACCTCATCGAGCCAGGCCTTCTCCACACGACCCTTGCGCACCGTAGTGCTCCAACTGGAACAGTAACGGGCTGTGACATCCTTTAGACTCTGATCGTCTTGGAAGGCGAACACGTAGGCCAGGCCAGGCGATGCATTTTTCTGTGTGTTTAACAGTAATTAAATATTAATTTAATTGAATTAATTAATAGTTCCTATTACTTACCCTTATGGTGTCCACACAGTGCAGCTTGCCCTTGAACAAATCTATGCAGATCCACTGCTCCTCGACCTCGGACCACACCTCAACCCACATGTCAGAGGCATCTGAGCGACGCTTAACCTTTGTGCCGCCCTCATCATCGGTGGATAACACTCGGCGATCTTTCCTCAAGTTCTGCACTGACTTGGGCAGTAACGGTGCCTTCTTCACGGGCTTCGCAGGCTCGAATACCTCATCATCCTGCGAAGTCTGTGACCTCTGCAGCTTATCCAACTTCAGACGCTTCTTGGGCAATGGCCTGGCTTCATCATCAGCGCCATCCAGCTGGGGAATGCTTAAAGCATTGTTATCCTTCGGCCTTCGCTGACGCAATTGCCTGCCAGTAGCTTCATTAGCGGTTAGGAAGCTGGGAGAAATACGGGCCTTGGTGTCGGGACTCTTGCGTGACTCCAATTTCAGTTTCGGTTTATGTTCAGGAACCTCGACGGCTTTAGCCTGCAGAAAGCCTGTCGAAATGTGAACTTTGGGCGATTTGCTGCGCGCTCGTGTGGCTCGCTCCTTGGGCTTCTCCTCCGGATTGGCATTCTCCGCATTTTCGCTGTGCTTCGTCGAGCTCTGCAGCTTGACCTTGGATACGAGCAGCTTTGGTATAACCGGAGATCCAACCAGCTGTGACGAGGAAGCGCTCTTTGACTCCTCAACCTCTTCGTCTCTGGACTTCTCTCGAGCTAGGCGGGTACGTCTAGCTACTGGAGAGAAGGTGTTCACGGGAGCAGCTATCCGGGGCCTCTTTTCTTTAGTTGCCTCTGAAATCTTTTGCGTTGTGACCCTTTTCAGCAGGGACAACTGAGGTTTGGCTTTGGTTTCGTTTGTTGGAGAAACCTTAAGAGCTGCCTTGGAGGTGGTTGGTTTTTCTTCAAACGATTTGGATTTCTCGGAACGATTTAATTTCGATTTTTCAACCAGCTTAGAGGAGAGACTGGACTTGGAAGCCTGCCTATCCTCCCTTTCTACTGTTCGGGAACTACGTTTGGTTTCGATTGTCTTTGTTTTGGAATCTTCTTTCTTTGATCTTGTATGTGATTCTTTTTGATGGGTTTTTGTGTCTGGTGAGGATTTGGTCTCCGTTCTGCTGGGCTCCTTTTTGCTGTGGCTCTTTTTCTCAGCTTCTTTTGATGTACTTGCCTTGCTGCTGCTCTCCTTAGCATTTGCCTTGGTTGTTTTCGCTGGCTTTTTGTGTTTCTTCGGCTCATCCTCATCCTCACTCTCCTCCTCATCCAGCTCCTGGCTCTTGTTTTTCTTGTCATTCGTCTTCAGTTTGATGGGAATCAAATCACTAGCTGCCGGTCGCAACGGCATGGGCTGGAGATTCACAATCAGACGACAGTTCATTCCCATTCCACGTGCAAGGACAATAAATATGAATATCATATCCTGCTTGCAGCGGGCTTCCTTGCGCTTGATCTGCGCCAGCAAGGACTCCACAATGGCCTTCTTGCCGGGCGCCGATTGCTCGGAATATAGATTGGGACTCAACAGTTTGATGGCCGTCTTGAACCAGGTGACAAAAGACTGCAAGTACTTGAGCTCCGTGCCTCGTTCCGTGGGATAGGCATTCCGGCTGGGCAGGAGCTTTAAGGCAGCCTCCATCAGGGCATTCGATTCACCCAATAGCCGGTTGTACTTCAGGCTGCGAGCTATCTGGCACATCAGGCTGACCTTGTGCAGCAACAACTGGCGATCTTTGATGTCACGATTGAGGCGACGCTTTAGGGCATTCTCCAGCTCCAGCTGGGTCTTTTGCTCTTTGGTGGGGCGTAGATTTTGGAGGCCCACATGGATCTCCAAGTCCCCGGAGACGTTTGGAGTGGCAACATCTTCTTCTTCTTCGTCATCTGTAAAGGGAATCGGAAGTGGGGTGGAAATGAGGCACTGAGTGGCATGATAACCTGTGATGGTTTGAAGTTCTAAAGACTTTGGATAAATAATTTCAATATAAGAAAATAAATAAAATGAAAGAAACTATATACAGTGTTATAAATATTAAATTAAGAAATTAAATAACTCAAAAGCTCTTGATTTAAATGAAAATGCTATAGATTTCGCGGTTTCAAAATCTATTAAAATTGTCTCCAAAAATAGGCACACATTTTCAATAAATCTTAAAAACTGACTAAACAAATTGAATAAAAATTAAACTAAAATTAAATACAAGTACCATAAGTATTCCATCACCAATGAGAATGCAGGAGGATCGGGGGCAGGGAAGGCAGGGGCGAACAATAAAAAAAAAAAAAAACACCCAGTACAGAGAGCCATAGAGTCCTTTCAACATTTTGCATTTATTTATTTATATCATCATTTAAAGTGCATTTTAAATTTCAATTACTGAATTAATTACAATCAACATCCACTAAAATTGCGCTAAAATTACGAGTTCTTCATTTGATTTGATTTATTGCATCGTTATTTGGAGTATTTTACCATTAGTTATTTGATCTTTAGATGTTTATGTTAAGTGAATACAATTTTGCTAAAGTAAATTCGTTAAACATCAGTTCTAATTTCGTTAGCTACTTGTTATTTCGTTCGGTGAAACACTTGCAATTGCCATAAAGTAAGTTACACACTCGACTAGCTATTAAAAATCATCTTTATTACTGCTTGTTGCATCTTTAAAATCCTTCAAGTCCCCAGGACTTTTATTTCTTGGTATCGCGTGGCAAATTAATAGAATAAATTAGCAGAAAACAATCAAAATAAATGCATTTTCTGTATTAAAGTATAAGGTATCTTTGATTTAACTCGACTTGTGGGTGTGTGCAGACATTTAAAACCACGTTTAGACTTCAGTAAACATTTAGTTTATGCTTTTAACTTTCTTTCTTTAATCAAAGATCTTGCTATAAAAAGATTAGTAACGCCATAAGATTTTTCCCGCATATTTTTAAGCTTTCTAAAAATAAAATGGCTTTTATGGCGTTATGCATCTTGTTATTACAGGGTCTCTGCTCTAACTATGTATCTTTAACACGCAGATTGAGCTTAAGCTAGTGCAAAAAACGTCAAGAGAATGTTCAGTTGATTTAATTTATGATTTCTTTCGATAATAAAGGAAACTTTTTGTTGTGTTTCTTTAGATTTTAAGAAGCGTTCTCTGGTAGTTTTCGTCTTTCAGCTTGCTATTTGAGTTCGTTTCGATCTGACATGGGTTTGGCTCACACCATTATCTACGGGCATGCAATCAAAGGACTCATGGCCTGGTTAGTGGGTATAATAAATAGGTTTTTTAGTAAGCCAAGTTTCTGGATAAAGCGTTCGCAGCAAGAGCCATTTCATACGCTAGTTCCTCAGTCTAATCGACTAACAATATATAAATGTTACAGTAAATAGGTATATATTGTAGATACACATGGCCATTCTTTAAGCGCTTCTCTTCCAAATTTACAATCATGCACATGTAACAGCTGCGGTCAGAATAATAAAGATTAAAAGTACAATATTATGAGAGAAATCTTCTAAATTGAAAAGTTTTAACCCATTAAATTTGGGATATTTAGAGACTAACAAAAACAGAATATGGATACTATAAACAATTAAAATTTCCTATGTTCCTTTAATATATCTTACTTCCTTCTATTATTTTGACCACAGCTTTTCCTCTTAGGTAATTTCTATATCCTCACTTCGACGAATAAACTTGATACAAACAAAAACTACAACAGTCTCATACAGAGCAATTTGGAAGCTTGTTTCTTTTTTTTTTGTTTTTGTTCATTTTCAGATACCAGAAATCCCAGCGCCACAACCAACATTTGTTTTTTATAAGCCATTGCTCCTCCACACTGCCTCCACTGCCATCGCTACCTTCTCTTACGGGAGACTGGCCGTCAAACTACTTGTATTTTCGCCTACCTGCCACTTCCTCAAAATCGGAGTCGTCGGTATCCCCGGCAGCGGCCACCACTGTGGACACGGGTCGCGTCTTCGTGTGACGCTTAATCCGCGTCGACTTGGTCTTGCTCAGACGCGACGGCCCGTCCATGGGTGGCGGCGGTGGCGGTTGCTCTGCTACTCCTCCAGATTTCGCACCACCCGTTCCTGGCGTCTTCCTGGCTCCTCGCCGCTGATTACCCTCCGGCTCCTCATCCTCCTCGTCTACATTCTGGTAGTTCTGGTTCTCGCCCAATGCAAGCAGCGCATTGACATCCATTGTGGCAGCCTGGCTAGTCGGCGGTGTGGCCGTCACATTCCGCCGGCTAAGTGCATCCCGCGTGCGCTCCAAACTGTTGGCGTTCTCGAGGAGACCGCGAAAGTCGAAGGCATTGCCATCGGTCTTATCCTCGATGCTGCTGTCGTTGTTGTCCTCCGATCCGGAGCCAGAGTCTGAGAGGTTCGTGATGCCGGCATTGCAATCGAATTGCGGCACCGGCGACTTCTCCTTCTCCTGCTGCTGCTGCGCTGATGTCGGCTGGCCGACAAAGAAGCTGGATTGCAGGTCGAGATCGGCTGGATTCACCAGGTAGTCCTCCACACTGGATTCGCTGCTGGAATCAGCCGCGTTGGGCTGATCCCGAGCACCGCTTTCATTGGGCGTTCGGGCGTTTTTTGAACCCGATGCCGAGGGCGAGTTTTGTTGCTGGGTTGGCGATGTGGGAAAGGTCTTGGGCGGCGGCCGGTACTTGTTGTATAGCTTGGAGCGTAGCGACTGTTGGCTGGGCTTCCTCTTCTTCACCGAGGAGCCCTTGATGCCGCTGGGCGCCTTGTGATCGCTGGGCGAAAAAATAAGGAAGAGATTAATGAAGGATGGGTCACTGGGTCAGTCGGTCACTTGGGTATACCCACCCCTTTCTGCCCGCTCCGGCGGATGAGCGACCACTGGAGCCGACCGCACCGCCTGCTGCCGCTCCTGCGCCCGCCGCCTGCAGCTCATCGAAGTCGCTGTCATCGTCGTCGGAGGATTCACCTCCCTTGGCGTCCTTGCTGGGCTTCCACTCGTCCTCGCTGGCCGAGAAGCCCTCGGACACGGAATCCTCCTCCTCGTCGGACATCTTTTAATCCTTTCGGGCACGTTTTACATTTATGTATCGCGATGCGTGCCACTTACAGTTATTGATTTTTACTGCGCAGTTTTGTAGGACAATCGTTACACAAGAATATCCTCTCTGGCTTTACGGGTTGTCCATCGGTTTAGGCCGTGCTTTTGGCCAGAATTGTACCTTGATTTGAGCTCGGTTTTCGGTTTGCTGGACAATTTAAACCAAATTGCGAAATTTACATTTTCGCGGTTGGTAAGAATACAGGCCAAAAGCAGAGGGCGAGAACAGCGCGTCGATGCAGCAGTGTTGGAGAACGTCGAAATGCTATCGTATAACGGGTTCCGGGTTTCCTTAATTTTTAACGGTTTTGAAGTGAAATACACTGTGGATAAAAGTATCCAATTAAATTGAATTTTTATAAAAAGGTAGAGTATACATTTTATTTGCACATAGATTTGTTTTTTTTTTTTTTTTATTTATTAATAATGATTTACGTTGAGTAATATTATTTTAATCAAAAATAAATATTATAAAAATCAGTTTATAACATTTATTTACTTTTTAAACAATTAATTCTAACTTTAGTTATTTGTGTATTATTTTATATAAATATTTACTTCTAGAAATCTTAAAAAAACAATTTGTATAAAAAAAGTTTATTTAATTTTTGGTTTGTTTTATTTATCGAGATTTTATGAGAATCGACTATCGACTTGGTTGTGCGTTTACCAACACTTGAAATTCACATATGTGAAATGTTTATTTACAAAATTAGTTGAAATCTGCAAAATGAATACCTCTGGGGAATTGCATCCAAACTGGCTGGCCCTGACCACTCTACCGTTGCAACTGAAGAGGTTCGTCCGTGCCGGAGATCCTGAGAGTACTCCTGCGCCACCAAAGGCTAGCAAACACCAAATTGACGGGTTGAATGGCGAGGAGGCCCAGGAGTTCTACAAGGAGGTTTTGGATACGCCGGTAACTTGCACTAAGAAACCTTCATCGAGCAAAGGAAAGGAACCCAGCAGAGTACAGAGAAAGCCCCAGTCGCCGTTTGATAAGGGAAAGTTCTTCCGCTTGGCGACGAGCAACAAAGTTGAGGAGTTGTGCGACATGGAAATCACCGACGAGCAGATAAACTCTTGCGACTGCTTTGGTTGGACTGCCCTGATGATGGCTGCATGTGAGGGAGCCACCGAAACTGTGGGCTGGCTCCTGCGGCGACAAGCCCAAGTAGATGTCCAAGACAAATCCGGAAACACGGCCATGAAACTGGCCATGCGAAAGGGCCACTCCGAAATAGTCCAACTATTGGAAGTAGTTTCTCTACCCGGAGAGGCCAGCGACGAAGAGGAAACAGCCGATGAGAGCAGCCCATTCTACTGCGAAATCTGCAAAAGGGACTACAAGGAGACTCCCTGGCCCATTCATCAAACCTCAACGGTGCATCAGTTCAATCTGAAGGCCCTGCCAGCCCACAAACTGCACAAGTTCAATATATCCGCCAAGAACCGTGGTCTCCAGCTGATGGTGAAGCAGGGCTGGGACCAAGAGCACGGCCTGGGACCCAGCCAAAGTGGACGTTTGTATCCGGTGAAGACTGTGCTCCGCAAGCAACGCACTGGCCTAGGCATAGAGCAGCAGCCGGCGCGGGTCACACACTTTGGAGCCTTCGATTTGAATGCCGTGAGGAGGAGAGATCCTTTCCATCCGCCAAGACGCAACCGGAGTGATATGCAGCGGGAAAAGGTGCGGGAATGGAAGAGGGAACGACACCTTCGCAGGGAATTAAGTTAATTAATATTAAAGAAGACGTTTTAAAGGATTTAATGTAATCTTATATGTTTAATGTTTAGGTGGAGATAAGATTTCTAATAGGAATTCTAAGAATAAATCTGTTTATTATATCATATAAACAAAAACAAGGTTTACAAATTATACCGTTTTCCAAATTGATTAATCATGTTTTTTAGGATGATAATCTAATCACTTGATCTCGAACCCTCGTGACCTTGCATTTCCTCCAACGGAATTCGGAGTTTGATTCGGGAGACGGATAGCTGTTAATGGGTTCTTTGCCGAAGTGTGAGTTTTCGGTAATGCTGTTGCATGTCCTGCTCTCTTTCGCTCCGGCTCCACCGCGCTCCCACCCCCCGGCACTCTCTCTCCCTGACATTCTGACCCTGAGGCCGCGATTTGACACGGTTTCCGCTTTGCGCCTGCGTCCTGCCGGTTCTTTGCGGCGGTGGAGACGGCCGACGTCCGGTATATAAGCCACGGCTCCGAAATCCTTCTCAGTCGTTTTCGGACTACAGTACCGTTAGGTTCGTCGTTCGTCAGTGGCTCCCGCGTTTTACCGTTAGCAAAGCGGAGCGCAGAGCAATAAAAATAATTTCGCAGTGCGTGTTTTAAAGTTCTACTCACGCTCGGCAATTAAAAAAGTGCCCGAGGTGGGAGTGCGGTCCGAAGGTCAACCCCAGCAGGACGCGTTCCAGTTAGGTAAACGGCGAGTGAATTATTGAAGTGCTAGAAAAACGGTCATCCTGGGTAGCCGCAATAAAAAGCAACAAAAAAAGGTAGACTACGTAAATGTTTATTCCGAATTGCGGCAGGTTGGCAGCCCCGCTGACGATCAACACAAACAGCTGATGAGCGCCGCGGGTGTGTGTGTGTGTTTTTGGCGGAGCGTCGCTTGTTCGTATTTGTTATTGGCGCTCCAACGTGTTCGGTTCGGCTCCCCATTTAAATAAGTTTTTAAAACAATTAACAATTGTGCCGACGCATCTCGTTTCGTTATCGTGCTCCGCCGCGTGCCAGTGTTCCGTTACCAAAAGTTGCCTGCACACGTAAATGCGAAATTACGCAAAGCCAGCGAAATATCACTTGGGAATTAAATTAAAATAACTTAACTAAAGCCATGTGATAAGAATTACCAAATCTCCCACGGATTCTGCACAACACAAAAAATGATTTAATATACGCGCTTCTCAGTGTTCTTGGGCTTTATGGTTTATTTTCGTAGCATTTATTTTGGTGATTTGTTTGGTTTGCATTGAACATGTACATATCGTTCCGCTCTCTTCACCGCGCTCTCTCTGTATGTGTCTCTCTCGCTCCGATCGTCATTGCCAGCCTCCCATATGCTCAGCCGCGCGCGTCTCCGCCACCCCTATTCGCCACCCACCCACAGGGCCCTCTCCATGAACTTGTGTTATAGTTGTTGTTGTTGTTGGATTTTACACTGCAGTTCACTTCCATTAAACCGATTCGATTCGATTCTATTCGATTTGATTGTATTATTTAGACAACAGCAGAAACAGCAGCTATAACCCAGTGAAGTGGGGGCAAAGAAAGCGGAATAGAATATTTTTTTATTATCTCAACGATTCCGATTCCGTGGAATGTGGGGGGGAAAATCTGCTCTGGAAGGTTGCGAAATGTACACTTTTAAAAAATGAAACGTTCCCTTATTAGTCATCGTCTTGTATTTACTAAAAGCACTTGTGTTTTTTTAACTACAGTAAAAGTTGACTAGGTGGTACTTTAAATTTTATAATCTATAAATTAAAAATGTGTTAAAAATTAAATTCAAGAGTAACAAGTGTTAAATAGAGCTCAACGCCCAAAAATTCCTATTGGTTTTCAATTAAATCTCATAATTTACATAAAAAAACCTTACAAAAAGTTTTAAGAACGTTAATGTAATTTACAGTTACTATTAATTAAACATTCGTTTGGGGTTTCTTTAAACAATTTAGAGTTAAATTAAAAAAACATTTTCTTTAAATTTATGCAAAAAAAATCATAAAAAAGTGGTACAAATTATAACCGAGTCGTCTGTCCAGTAATTAAAGCAAAAAATAGTTCAACAACTAAAAATTCTTGTAAAATTCATAATTTATATGTAAATGAAACATATGTAATATGAAACAATTTTTGTTTCAGTGCTTGTTTATAGTTTAAAAATTCAAATTTAATAAAGCAATAAAACGTTGTGCAAAAACCCAAAGGGAATTTCCAGAACTTTTAATTCATATATAATTAAAATCAAGGCAATCTGTTATTACTATTTTCTCTATAATTAAATTCTATTGAATCAATTAATATTTTTTAATCATAAATAGTTTTAGTTTATAGAAGCTAACCTGTAGGAAACAGAAGGCCAGAAGGCAGACTCTATTTACTCCAAGTGCTTCTTTGGGTGGAAACAAATCTCGTAAATCTTTAAAATCGTAAAGCAAACAAATGCATAAGAACACCAGAGAGATCGCAAAGAGCCAAAATACGAAATGCCAAATGTTTATTATTGTAAAATAAACCCATGGAGGCGGGCCGGGCTGAGTAGCGCGCAGAGATTGAGATAAATAAAAGGCCAAAACTTCCGGGTCATTGCCTGAACGCAATGGCAATGGTTGTGCCCCTGGCAAAAGTCGACTTTCCACTCCTGGGGCTCCATCTCCTTTCGTTTTTTCCACTGAGAGGGCACTTCAATTACCATTTTCCTTTTGTGCCGCAAAACCTATAATAAGGCCAAAACATCTCAACGTGTAGTTAAAATAAATTGCAAGCTAAGGAAACACTCGGCATGGATATTAAATTATTTTGAAATTTCTTAATTACTAAACAAATGAAATGGGCTCGAACATATTCCCTTAGATTGTTTACCCAAACAGGCAGCCTATTCGGGGAGACCGACATAATAACCATTAAGGCAATTACAACCATTATAAACAACAATATCGAAATGAGCAATACAGAAATGCCAGCTGAACTTGAAAAACAAATTTAAGCATGCTTGATCCAATATTCGGGCAGCCAGGTCTTAATAGTGTCTATGAGAAAAGCCCAAGGAACAATAAAAACACCAGCAGCGGATTCTTTCATTCAGCATCAACATTACGGCGAAACAAGTATTGCTATTCCGGCGTTTTCCGCGTGGCCGCATTTTCCGAGTGCTTTAAGTGTTTTCCCAGGTAAGACCAGCTAGATAAATGCAAATTAATTCGCAGGACGCTAGTGAGAGCATTTGTGCACAGTAAAAAAATATCTATTAACTTTACACAGATGTAGTAATGAGAGGAAAATAGTAGTAGTAATAGTAGACTAGTTTTTAACTAGTTTAAATCAACTTTAAGCTACCTTTCTTATTGGTAAAAACCCCCACTTAAATTTAACATAATTTTGTGATAGTTTTCTGTAAAAAAAACAGATATTTCTCAAGAATTTCTTTTGCTCCGTGTATATATGTATGTGAGTGTGTAATTGGCAGGACGAAGTCTGGCATAAATCTCTCACCTGAAGGAATTTTCTAATATCGCGAAGGTGTTGCATACCAAACGGTGCTTGAAATGAGCAATTTGCCAAAAAACTTTCAGCATAAATTGTTGCTGGAAATCCCACTTCTGGTGCTGGTTAAACCCCATTGCGACGCCCATGGCGTTGGGAAAAAAAAAAATTAACAAAAATTAGGCCTGAAGTTTGTTGGCAAGCTCGCAAATGTGTTGCGGCTTTAAGGGATAAAGAGCTTTGGCGCACACACACAGCAAAAGGCAGTAATTAACATTAATAAGACTCTGAGGCGGCAGCACACAAAGAGGAAAGTTTGAGTTTTCCGGGGGATCCCAGACGACGACAACTAACTAACTGACGACTAACTGAGTGACGGCGCAGCAACATTATTCATTCGAAAGACGTATGTATGCATGTGATTTAGTGGCAGGACGAACCCCACCAACTTTCCAGACAACTGAAACAGTTTCAGTTCTGTTTTGTTCTGCTTTTATTTTTCAAGGCCGAGTTCATTTTGAAATATGCGCATAAATTAGAAATAATGTGCGTGCGACTTGTTAACACGCCCGATGGATGGAAAAGTTCCTTGACCAACACACACGCACATTCCGGCCAACTTTAACCCCTCGAAAAGCGTCCTGTTGTTGCGGCCAGTGTCAACATTTCAATAGCCTTCTTAATTGGCCAACGAAGGGCTTGACATTCCGGCTCCACTGGCTTTCAACAAAAAGATTGATACATTAATTAAGCCCCGGGATCCGGAGCCAGGTTTTCATTGTCCTCAGCGCTTAATTGCCTTTTTTCCCGGGATGCGGCAAAAGGTCACAGAACAGCGACAAGCGACAAGCGACCAGCGAAGTTTGATTCAATTTCTTTAAAACAGCTTAATTGAATCGCGATTAAGCCTGGAAAGGGAAACAATATCGTCGAAAAGGGGACGCCATAAGAAGAAAAAAACAAAAATCCCTGGCCATTTTGCGACATTTTATTAACGTGCGATTGACTTCCGGGGACTAAATGTGGCAAAAAATGTCAGTCAGAAAAGTGGAGGAGCGCAGGCATTCGATTGAGCGTGCAAAAGTGGCTCAGCCAAGGCGACGTATCGGGATATAAGGATATATGCCAGGTCCTTGGCAAATGCCAAAACTTGTATGGCAGCCACAACAAAATCCATTGAAGCGAGAAATCGACTTAATGCATTAGCAGCGGAGTGGAGAACACGGCCAGAAAGACACGTAGAGCAAACATTTGGGGCTTACCAGGAGCGGAGTGTGTGTGTATGTGTGTGGGTGTGTGAACCGCATAAACTTCAGATAGGTAGGTGGGCGTAAAGCCCGGCGGTATAAAATTGAAAATTATGACAAGCTGTTGGCATCATTGTCAGCGCAAATCAGTGTTGCCTTTACCAATCTTTTCTTTCAAGAAAACAGCAGGATTGACAAGAAAAATAAGGGTTAAGACATAAGAAATAGGATAACTGGTAAGGATATTAAAGAATTTTTGGTTTTATTTGTTAATTTGTAGAATTTTTGGGGAGCTTTATTTGTTATATGAGTGTTTTTTCTATAAAAACTACATTTAAAATTTCAAAGTACTAATTGAAAAAATGAGGAAGATAAAAAGGAAACATACCTTATTTTCTTTAAATTATTTTAGTTTATAATTTAATAAATATTACCTCCAAAAATCATCAAATGATTCCCTAACAAGGTGTTTACTGACACATTTTTCCTGCAGTCTCAGCTCAAAAAAAAAGCAAGAAAAGAAAATATGTCCTTAAAAAAGGATAACTTGACAGCACTGCCTGGCAAACTGCGACTTTGGGCCAAAATGCAAGCAGAGCACAAAAGTGGCAACATAGACGTCTAAATGGCTGACAAAATCCTGGCCCGAAAGTGGATGTGAAGATCCCTCCAGGTTCTCCTCCATCACGGAGCCACTCGCATATTCATATCGCTTCATTGCTATGCAAGTTGATAAACTTGAGAATCCGACGACAACAACAGACGACGGAGCACGGCAATAACAACGTCAACAAGTCGCCATAAAACACAAGCAAACAGAACTCGCTGCCGAGACAGATGCAGAGATAGAAAGCGACAAAGATACAGATACAAGATACAAGATATATTCCACACCCACCACGGGCTACGACGACGCCTCGTAAGGGGACGTCTGGAGCGACAGGGCAAACAGAGGGATTTCAAGGTCCCTGGCTCCGTACGAAGATGAGTTTCCTGATTAAGATAAATATAAATATACACTGAAAACACCGCCCGGCTACGTGTATTGCGTCATAGAGCTAGTGAATCTGGTCGTATATTAATATCATACTATCGTGATTTATAAGGCGGAGGAGCACGTGAAAGCGCTTTCTCTTCTCCTTTTGAGTAAAAAAATAAAAACGAACCAATTTTATTTCGTGTTTTAAAGATAAACAAATAAAACCACGTTTGTTTACCCATAGATTTTCGCCAGCTTGATTGATTCGCTGGCTATAATGGCCATCATCGCTGCTCTAGATGGCTATATGTGCTATTTATTTAAGGCTTAACAGTGCATCAGCTTAATTGCAATAAATCAACTTTATTGACAGTGCCCGCCAGGCACTTTAAATCGCATTTTCAAAAGGATTTTGACTTTCGTGATGGCAATTATAAATCGGATTTTATTTGTATCCCATAATCTCAGGTAGATAAGATAATAATCCCTCACAACTTATCACTTATCCGTTGGAGTAATAAAACCAAGAGCGAAAGTTATTGTCTGGCCCGGCGTAGAATCAAATTAATGTCTGTATTTAAAAAAAATCCAGACAGACATATGATCGATCTAGGAGATATCTGGTAACCGAATTTACAGACTGCACTGCTCTTTTTTCTTAACAAAATTTAGTCAAGTTGAGTACTAAAAAATACTCTGCAGCGAGGGAGATAAAAAAAGAGTCATAAGCACGTTCAACGTTCGTTTAATATCTTTAATAAATCGTTGGAGAGGGTTTACTTTCTGCTTATAAAGTAAATGCTATGCCACAGCTGACCATTGGAGCATAAAATATAGATTACCTCGTTTGGTTTTTATGCCAGACACTATAATACACACCAGCATACAGGCAAAAGCTGAGGTTAACCGAAAAATATGCTAGACAAAACCAAATATTGATTGGCAATCGAATGAATCCTGATGTTAATGACTCTCCATAACGGTTGGCCTATATGGTTTGGTCCTCGTCTTTGGTCTCATTGATTAGAATTATCAGCAAAAATATTTGATTGTACTTTTGCACAGGCTGCTGCCAGGACAATAAATAAGGAATTTCTGCATTTCGATGTGGGCTATTTGACCCGGTTTCCGAAAATATTTCTGCTTGGATTAAATAAAGAAAGCATATATGCATACATTCTATATGGGCTTTATGTTTGTCAATAAAACATGAAATTTATAAATGGTGTTTCAATGTTTTTGGAATGCATTTATTTTTAAGCTTGCTTGAATTGTGTTTCTTTGGGCGAATTAATACAAGAAAAATAAAGAAATGTACATGCAAATATAAAATAAATATAGCAAACAATAATACAAATTAGTATCCAACATACATATGTATTTATATTCAATGTTGATTTTCTAAAAGCCCTCAGCCGTCTTTTTATACCCTTGCAGGGTATTATAATTTCAGTCAGAAGTTTGCAACGCAGTGAAG